>JAIPRM010002543.1:17577-29961 GCA_025469315.1 Stegophylla sp. TES_Ste_2020 | reverse complement strand
CAAAAGTTTCGATCAATAACTTTTTGAAACCGGATTTGCCACTAGATTGTACTTTAAAGAGGTCATTTTTTGAATTTCTCAATTCTTCAATTTTTTTTTTTTTTGAAAAAACTACCCAGAATTTGACAAAAACGATTTGGAAACCATTATTTTTTGATCCGAACTATATGAAAATTTAAACAAAGATAGAAAATCATATAAGAAAGATTTTGGCGGAAGAAAATTTTGAAAATGTGAAAAAAAAAATTGAACATTTTTTTTTAATATTAATAACTTCCCTCGTTCAGAATCGTTTTATTGAAGAAATGATTTATCGTTTCATTAAAATTCAATAATACCCGTCAAGAGAATCCCACCCATCGTGCGAAGTATGTCCGGCATTTTTTTACAATATATTTATACAATATAAATTGAAATAATTAACGTATGTATACCTAATATTGGTATTTGTTACCTGTGTTATATTATGTCACAGGTTTTTTTTTCTTTTTTTTTTTCATAAAAATACAAAATAATGTAATACGATAATAATGATAATAAAACGTATTCAACGAAGTCAATAGAAAAATGTGCTGTGACGCACATAGGTACAATGAATATATGACTATCAAGCAGAATACTGTAAAAAATGAGAATATTATTTTACACACACAGTTGTTTAAAAAAGCCTTATTGCGCATATTACGCTATTCAACTCTCGAGTCAAACGATCGGAAATGTGATAGCAGAGCTTCTTCAAGGTTTTTTTTTTTACGCAAAACTTAGGCTTCGACCCTATAGTTGATCTTATTAATCCGTTTATCTATGAACGGTCGTGGATTCTATAAAAATCGGTGCAACACGATAGTGGTGGCATGTTTAAATGTGTCAAAGACTATACTATTATTATAAAGACAACGGCCGGAGAAGATTTTCTATTTGAAAATTTTCCCAAATTTTAAAAAAGATTTTAAGAATTTTGGATAATAACCTTTTAAAAGTACGCCATCTAGAGGTGAATTGTAATTTTCGAAAAATTGCTGGTCGAAATTTTTAAACAAATTTATTCTATACTAAAACGTGTACACTTTAAAAAATAAAAAATAAATAAATAAACATCATTGTAAAATCACTTATGTTTCTTCGCTCCACTGAGAATCAAAAATTTTAACTTTTTACTAGTTATCCTATCATGTCACATTACACGTGTCTCGGTCAATAACTTTTTTCATGGTCAATTTTTATGAAACTTGTTTTGTGAATAATTTAAAGTAATATTAACACTAAAATATGTAAATTCTTATGAAATAAAAAAGTTTTTATTATTTTTTATATGCACTATTTATTTTAAAATGACAACCACATACATTTTACTTCATTTCCTAAAGAAAACGTGTACTTTTTTCCGGAAAATGTTGAATTTCGGCATTAGCCGAAGCTATAGCCCTGGTTAGCCCTAGGGTAAATACGTCCCTGATTATTATCAGGTAACTTGGGTTGATCATGAACATTAAAACACAAAAATTGTGCTCTAAGTAATGTGGATTTTTAGGTATGATTATATTATATATTGTAATAAATAAGATAGTCATAAAATATTATATTTAATTATACATCGTTTATGTGTTTTGAGCCTATAATTACCGGTATTTTTTATAAATATGTATCTAATTTATATTTTTTTCCAAATTGGAAATTGTAAAAAAAAAAAAAAGTATACATTTTATTAGTATGCTTTTAGTTACTTATTTAGTTATAGATTGTATAACTACAACAAGTAGTTAGGTTATATAACCTAATTATTAAGTAGGTACCCTAGTTAGTTGATTAGTTGTCGTTTGCTTGAGTCACATGTCTATAGCCGAGATTTTAGCAATCACAACCTCTGATATCACACGAATTTTCATTACTTCATTTTGAGTTTTCTCTAATTTCACATTCATTACATTACTTTCTACTTAAAATTATCACTCGCGGTATCTTGAACGAAATTTGTGCTGACAACACGTTTGTGTGTTATACTTTAACAAAAGTTAATCTCATAAGACCTTTTAAAATTACACCCATTATATTTTATCCATTTCTCCCGTATATTTTGTCACAAACGACTTCAATTGACAACCCTTTTGATAGACAACTCGCTTAAATAACTTTAGTTTTCGACATTAAACAAATAAATAAATATAACAAATATGTTATAAGCTATTAAAATATACATTACTCGTTTTATTTATAAACTTTTATAATTAAAAAAAAAAAAGGTATTTGTTTGATTAAAAAAATATAATGTTCTATATTCATAGGCGTAATTAGAGGGGGACTTGAGGGAGCTAAGTCTCCTCAAAACTACTCATAGCCCAGAATTGTTGAGAATTACATAAAGTTAATGTATTTTTTTTTTGGGGGGCTAAGGCTAAATCAATCAAATAAACATATTAGTCCCCCCTTAAAAATGTTTTCTAAGTAAAAGAATAAATAGCAGATAGCAGATAAATCATAGATTATAATATTATAAGTTAGTAGTGAAAAAAAATTAAAATGGATATTAAACAATAATATTATTGAATTTATGTTTTGACATTATGAAATGACTAAATAACTCGAGTTATTATTATACAAAATGTGTCACATAGTGCACGTCCTTATCAGTAACTTTATATCCACCTTTATACGTCATGTTCACGTTTTACATATATTCATTATAACTTTATAAACATATTTTGATAGAATACTAATTAACTCGTAAAATACTCGGAAAATTAATTCTACAATATTTAGCTATAATAATTTTTTTTTTTTTTTGGTTGCAACACGAATCCGAAAGGTCCTTATGGACAGCACCTTTTAAAATTACACGATTACAAATGTTTTTACCTATTATTTATTGCCAGTGCCGGATTAAGAAATTTAGCACCCCTAGGCCTTAAATACATAAAATGAAGCGCTTATTAAATTTATTATTTTTGTTTTCAAAAACCAAATACGGAAGTTTTGCAATTATATATTCAAAAATCTCTTGTAATACTTTTTTAGATTCTGAATGCCGATTGGTGTAAGATTCTAGTGTTTTTACAGTAATGTTTATTTCTTTCTTTCTTTCATTTTCTTTTTTGCTCTGTATACACTTTCGTATAGAAATACTTGTCCAAAAGTTTTGACCAGTAACTTTTTGATTAAGAATTTTTCTCTAGATAATGCTTTTGAGAAGTCAGTTTTTGAAACTATTAATAGTTTGTCCAGCATTTGGAAAAACTACTCAAAATTTGACAAAAACGCTTTTGAAACTGATTTTTTTTTAAATTTAAGCTCTATGGAAACTTAAATACTGATAGACAATAATATGAAAAATATTTTGGTAAGAGAATATTTTGGTGTTTATTTTTTTTATAATACTGAAAATTATTATTGCGTATAAACTCTCAAGCTTCGCTTAGAACCGTTTTATTGAAGAAGTGATTTATCGGTTTTTTTTTAAACTCAAAATACCAACAACAGTATACCACCCGAGGAGTGAAGAATACCCCAAGGCGTGAAGTACGTCCTTTTTAACAAAGTACAATAAATATAAGTTTTTACGATACACGTTCGCATCGTGTATCTATTCTATTTTTTAGTTACGTTAAAACAAATATTTTTTTTTCTATTTCTGCTTCGTGTGGATTCAGTAACCTAACCTGGGTGTTTGATAAATAATTGTCAATGACTATGTGTACACGAGTACTTGTTAAATGACGTTTCCGCATCGTTATAAAATTAACACGATATATAATAATAAATCAAAGAATATTTATTTAGGGTACCTACCCTTCTATGAACATTGGACCGTACGACCAAATATACATTACACATGCTTTGACTTTTTTGTGTAATTAATCTAACTCTAATTTTTTTTTTTTTCAAGATTTCTAATTATTAACGAACCAAATCTAATCTATTGTTAACAACTATTGTATTCGACTACACGGAAACTTGCCCCGTTTCACGTCATTAAAATTGATTTTAAAAAAAAATTCTGTAAAAAAAACAATGGTTTGAATTAATTTAAAAACGGAATGAGTAATTACGTAATCGTTTTTCAATGATATAAAAAGAAAATGATAAAACCCCCATGAGCTAGCTATAGCTGTAGGTTGTACAGAATAAAAAATTAAAAAATTCTACACAGATTTATTAAAATGGTGGTAAGTCATTGAAATATTGGAAATGAGTGAAGACAACACTTATAAATTATAAATTGCCTATAATTTGTTAAAATGTAAAATGAAGAATAATACACTTTTAATGTACTTTGAGGTCATGTAATTAATTCAAGAAATATTTTGAAGTTCATGTTATACGCAATAATTATTTTATACATTTAGTATGGAAATCAGAATAATTTTGACTTTTTTAACAAATAAAATTGTATTACTAATTTATTTTATTATTAATTTTTATATACAATAATAGTGATTTACAATATGTTTAATAATTGTTATTTAATAAGAGAATAAACCATATGCAATTCGTGTAAATTACCGAAAGATGTTTATTTTTTTTTTTCTGTAAACAATTTTTCGTATACTTGTCCAAAAGTTTCAATCCGTAACTTTTTAAAACCGAATTTCGTTAACATTTAAGTTCAATGCTTCAAAACTGATAATTATTATTGTGTATTAATTGAAGTTCCCTTCAAAATCATTTTATTGAATAAATGATTAATCGTTTCTTAAAAATTCAACACACTCGTAAAAAGTATCCCAACCGAGGTGGAAGAATACACCAAGCTGCGATGTACGTATTTTTTTTTATATTTTGATTTTAATTATTAATTTCGATTTTACTGATTTGAATACTTGCAATGTAATCATTGCCCAATACTGCAAAGGACAACTGCATTCTTCGTTGCAAGTTTTCGTGTATTTCAATGTCTTATTCTCCCTCCAAAGGTTTTACAACGATAAGTCAATTATGTCAAATTGTATTATCACAGTAGTAAAATTCGGAATTTATCTAAGCAGTAATGCACATAATTAAGTCCAAAGATATAATTTAAAAAGTAATACGCAAACAGACAAAATAAAACATCAATATTGAAAATACACGTGGAATATAATTTAAGTATATTAATAATAATACATAAGTTCTTTATATTTAATAAAAATACAAATAAATGTATATTGTTAAGGAATAAAATAATTTTTTTGAAAGTTTTTAATTTTCTTAAATTGTAAATAATATAAGTAAATTGGAAATACTAAAGAGTAAAACATTTACAGAAAAATCCGATATTTTTCAGAATATCCCACCCGAGGTGCGAAATACTGCTTCCGGTTTCAAAAACTGTAAATAAAGATATACGTATTTTCATAGTGGCGACTCATTCGAATCGTTTAGTTTTAAAAATAAACGCGTGTTTATTATGTTAATGTTTTGATATTTACTCCTCTGTCTGGACGTGTAATTTGCGTACACACTGAATATTGTTGACTGGTCGACTTCCTAATTTCCCCTAATTCGATGTGTGTTGCCTTCGTTCATTACGCAGTGTCTCGCATATTATACGAAAGAGACCTCGCATTGTTGGCGGAACGCGTTAATTGACCCATGAACCGTTCGGGGTTAAACGCAACTCTATTTTCGCGAGAAAGAAATCGGTAACGTTTTTATGTGTTGGAATTAATAATTATTATTTTATTCAAATCGTTTTGTCTCATCGTCGTGTACGAGACGTGTAGTAAGCTGTAGCTGCTGAAGACGATCGCGCGCGCGGCAGGTCAACTTTCTACGAGAGATTCTTATCCGTCTGGGCAACAAGTAATAAAATATACTAGTACACACACACACACACACACACACACTCGTTTACTCTCTTTCTTTCCATATTTTTTTTTTTTTTTTTATATTCGATTTAAAATCCAAACACTTTCTCTTCCGACGACGATGGCAACAATCGCGTTCGCCACCGATAAACGAAAATTTTTTTGCCGTCGTGCAAGTCGAAAAAAAAATGTTTCTCGTCACATTTTCCGAAATTAAAAATGTGAGTAAAAAAAAAAAAAAAAACGGTTTGCTCGTTTGTCATTGGTGCGCCGCGCATAGGACACACACACCACCGTCCGTCGTCCCGCGGCCGCGGTGGGTGGGTGCGGTCACAAGAGCTGGTGAGGGGGAGATTTTCGAAATCATTAGCTTGCGGCGGCGGCGGCGACGACGGCAGCCGGCTAACGCTCACCGCGGCGGCTCTCGGGTAAAAATCCGGCGTCGCCCCGTTTGATCGCGCGCCGCTTGGCGCATTGCAGGTGCCGGCGGGCCAATGGCTGGCTGCCAAGGCCCATTTGCCCGCAAAAATCCGATACGCCGTGGCGCGGCGCAACGCGTCAACCCGAAAATATTCCGAACGAGCGGACGCGCGGCGGCGGAAGACGACGGTATTTTTTACCTGTCGCTGTCGCACACGATAATATAATAAAATTTTATGTAAATAAAATATGTAAAAATGTAGGGGAGAGGCGAGGGGAATGGGGTAATAAACAATACTCATCGGTCCGTCCGACGACGACAAGTCGCACAGCAGCAACACCGCGATAAATCGCGTTATTTTTATTAAAATGGGAATGGCAAAAAAAAACAAATCAATCGAACACGATGTGCGCGATATTATTATTGTGTCGTCGTGTCGCACAAACGAATAAAACCGCGGTGACAAAAGGGGCGCGAAAAATTTATAAGAAAAACAAATAAAAACGTTATGCCCGCCAGTAACGTATATTATTTCGTTTTGTAACCGCAATAGGTATATACAACATCGCAGCGTTGTAGTAGTAGTAGTAATAGTAGTAGTAGTAGTAGTAGTAGTAGTAGTAGTAGTAATAGTAGTAGTAGTAGTGGTAGTAGTAGTGGTAGTAGTAGTAGATAGTAGTAGTGGAGGTGTACGCGCGCGCGTTGTTGTAATATTATTTTATTCTTTCGTTTCGTTTTTTTTCACCTCTCCTGCGCACAGCACATCCGGGACGTACGAGGCGCGCGCGCCGCCGCCGCCGTCAGTATCGCCCCGGTCGCTCCTTCCACCGACGCCGACGCCGCCACGCACCCGCGCATTGGACCGTCACTAGTTTTACACCGAACGCGCGGTTACGACCACAGTTTACCTTTCGCGTCATCCCACCAGTCAACCGCCACCAGTGCCACCGACTGCAGCAGCTGTCCGCCGCCGTAGTTATTTCTCGTACCCGTCGCCGACACACATACATACACCACTCGTCGACCCGGTGTCTCTTTTGTTGTTCGTTCATCGCGCGCGCGTGCAATAAAACACGCCAATCCAGTTAATAATAATTCGAAACTCGTCTGTCGGCGTGTCGTTGTTTCGCTCCGTTCGAAGCGTGTTTTCTGTCCCGTTGTTTGTTGTTCGCGCTCGCGCGTCGTCCGACATAACCGGCGGCGACGACGACGATCACGACCACACGTCGGTTCGAGACGAGAACGCGGAACAACCCACGGTGTTCGACCGCTTAAACCCCCGGCCCGTTAGCCTGCATCTGAGCTGAGCTATTTCGTTGGAAACGCGGTTATCGCGGTATCCCGTCGGAAGCGCGCGCGTTATACGCCGGACCAATAGCAACCACCGCGGCTCGACGTCGGGTGACACACGCACACACACACACACACGCATCGTCGCCGCGTTAGGAGCAACATCGTCAGTGTCGTGTTGTTCCGATCGTATATTATACCAACGCCAACCGGTGATTTTACGTGAATTTCGTCAGCGAAACCACTCAAAATAACTAAAATGGTGAGTTCAGATATAATATATATATATATATGTCGTCGCGGCTCTTCTGGCCGGCGCGGTGGTGGTGTGCCCGGTGTCCGTTAGAATATATGAAATGAAAAAAAAAAAATTAATTAAATCGGCGGCTGCGGCAACGGCGACCGCGATTACGTTGCCCAGGCCGTTTATTTTTAGACTCGAACCGTTAATTTTTTTTTTCGGTTTTCTCTCGTGTTATGGGTCTCGCGGCCGCCGCCGCCGTCACCATCCGTGGTCGTCAAGGTGTCCAACATGGCGCCGCCGTTGTGACGCGTCTCACCAGTCTGTATCCGTTTTGGTAATCCCCGTGTAGTATTTTCGTTGATAATTTATTATTATTGTTTTTTCACGCGCCGATGGGGTAATATTTTTAGTATACGATGCACCGGTGGCCTTGACCTTTGCCGCGCGCACCTCCAACAAATTTTTATTTTATTATTCCCGTAGGTTTTTTATGTCTCGCCACCACGCACGGTGGTGTGTCGGATTGTTTTTAAATTCAACGAGATAACGATGCGATATTTCTAATATTACTCTAAATCGAACTCCGATCAGCGCGAAAAATCCTTTTTCATGTGTACATAAATGTTATTACGTCGCCGTTTTATTTATTATTTGTCGCTCCACGACCGCTATTTAATCATAGGTATGACCAGAGGTATGACTGCCGGTTCTGTGGTAGGGGAGGTGATGATGGGTAGGTGGTGCGGCGGCGGCGGCTTATCCGTCTGCAATAATAATAATTATCCTGGCAGCGGTGTGTACATTCCTCAGAATGTTGTGCCGGGTCGCCGTCGTTCGCGTTTGGTTTCCCGGAGCGAAAAACAATAATACGAAAATTAAGTGACGATGACGACAAATCGTCGGTAGTTTTTCCATGTTTTTCTCATCCCCGTCGTTTCTCCTACAAAAACGGCGGTGGCGTACGTGTGTCTACGCGAGTTTCAAAGGACCCCCTCCCTCCCCCCGAACGCTATCTAGTGCAGACAAATTACACGTCGTATTTCCCTCTTCCATCACCATCGTCATTCCCTGTCGTTCGATCTTTTGATAAGTCTCCGGGAATCGAGGTTTTCGGAGCGTTTTTAGGGCGTGTTTCCGTCGTTCATCCCTTGTACGTTTTTTATTTTATTTTTTGTTTTGATGTTCATTGCGTATACCTCCTTAAACAATGTGGTTCTTAAATGCCTATGTTGAAGTAAAACTCTGACATCCATTGATCATTTTGTGATATTTTAAGAATATAAATCAACACCCAATACACCTGTCAACAAACCGAACACTGTTCATCAATTTTTAGGTCAAATTTTTAATAAGATAATAATAAATAACATATTAATTACTTTTTATTTGCCTGATAACAATTATAACCGATATTGTTTTATTTATCTCAAAAATCAAATGAAAAGTGCTTAATATAAATCATGTAATGCTGTGTATTAAGCAATTTTTAGTGCTTGTCCGTTAATTATTATTCTCACTTTGGGTTAGAATAGGTCAAGAAATAGGTTTATTAACTTCGCTAAGGCTGGTGGCTTATAATTTTAATTCATTGATCTGGGTTGGGAAATATTTTATCTTCTGGGGTGAGTTAGAAATCCTACAGATCATAGGTTATGACCTTGGCCTTTTGACCTCAGATTGATTTTCTTTTCATCCATACTTGCAGTGTAATGAATATTTTTGTTTCCATTTATCAGTTTATTATAATTTTATTTTGAATTTGTATCCACAGTTTCATATTAAGCTCGTTTTTAACTATTGGCGGAATTATTCAAATTCTTATACCTAATGCAATTGGTTCTTAAGACATTTAATTTCATGGGTGACGTAACATTTATGAGGGTACCTGTTTAAATCTCACAATACATATACTTACAAAGTATCAATTAAATTGATAATATTTTATTTATGATTATCATTAAATGCTATCTTAATACATAATGTGCTAGAAAAAAAATTAATCAAGTTGTTTCGTGAATTTTTATAGCTTAATTGTACCTATTTAAATAAATATAAACATTATTGACCTACCTATCAATAAAATAAATGCCAATTATACATTAAATTTTTTTTTTTTTCATAGTGATTGTGCTAAGAACATTATTAGGAATGTGATTTAGCTCTTTAGGTACTACTCTGGTACTTATCTACCTATAGGTATATATTTTGAATTACCTTTGTTTCAAATGCAAATTATTTTTTGTGCAATATTTCATAATTAACACAAAGTAACTTGAAAATTATTTATTGCCAAATAAGTAGGTACATTCTTTTTATTTTTATAGTATGGTTAGAATTAAGTGTAATATTGATCTAGTTGGATTAGTGCCTACAAATTATTTTCTTTGAATTCGAGATAGAAACATATTTAACGATTTATAATTAGTTTTTAAAACAATGCCTAATGTGTAAAAATTATTTTCTTAGGTGTACCTACTTATACAAATACTTTTTTCCTTATAAATATACTGAATTTATTTAAAACCATATGAATGGCGCAGAGGAAAAACGCCTTTAGTCACTTAAAGATGTGTTAGAGAAAAACGCTTTTCAAAATTTACCATTGCATAGGATAATATGTATTTTCAAATGCATTTTAAAGCAAAATGATGTTATTTTTCATTAAATACATTGGCATATTCGCAAAGTACAAATAACGACCACAGGATAGCACATATATCTCAGTTTTGTGAAAAAGAGTGTTTACCCCTGTACCTATTATATGTTTTGTTACCTATAGCCTATAGGTATATCATATATCTATATAAGTACCTTATTAGATGGATATAAAGAAATTTATTATAAAAATCCTTATTTTGGTTTTGGTAAGTTTGTACCAACCAACCTATCTATCCAGTGGGAGAACACGTCACAGCCAGACAAAAATCTGTTTGTATTTAGAAAAACCCACATGTTACCTATCCATAGCGTTCCCGTCACCAGGCAAAGTCTCATCATTCGGAATCGGCTACACGTAAGGTACTGCCAAGCTGTGTCATATAGAGAGGGAACAATAGCCTCGACTAATGCTCTAGCTTCGGACTATATGCGCAAAAACGACTGGGTAGACCATACTTACCTAGTTGTTAGTTCTTTTTATAGTTTTGATCAATTATATCTTATTTTAAATTTGATACTATCCAAACAAATTATTTTTGTTTCTTATGAACGCCTAATTATCAACTTCATAATTTGACCAAATGACTAAAAAGTTGTTGGAGTTTCAATTAAATTTTTTGTAAAAATTCATAGGTATTAGATTCTAATAAATTATGTTTTGAAAAAATTTAGGCTGATCAACTAACAGAAGAACAGATTGCTGAATTCAAAGAAGCATTCTCCCTTTTCGACAAGGACGGTGACGGTACCATTACCACCAAAGAACTTGGAACCGTCATGAGGTCGCTGGGCCAAAATCCGACTGAAGCTGAACTCCAAGATATGATTAACGAGGTCGATGCTGATGGTAAAGTATTATAGTTACCTGCATTAATGATACTTACCAATAATTGCGTATTTATTTTAATCAATATATTAGGCAACGGCACGATAGATTTTCCTGAGTTCTTGACTATGATGGCACGCAAAATGAAGGATACTGATAGCGAAGAAGAAATCAGAGAGGCTTTCCGTGTGTTTGATAAGGATGGAAATGGCTTCATTAGCGCTGCTGAGCTGCGCCATGTGATGACTAACCTTGGTGAAAAGCTCACAGATGAGGAGGTTGATGAAATGATCAGAGAAGCTGATATTGATGGTGATGGCCAAGTCAATTACGAAGGTAATTATTGAGAATTTCACTATGTTATATCATAGATAGTAATAAGTGATTTGATCATAATAAAATACATACCTGTGAATATGAAAGATGAGTAATTTTATATTTGGGAGGGTATAATAGAATAAACGCAAAGCTTTAAGGTGCCCTACAACAAATACTTATAAAATTCATGTCTTTTCCTGATAATGTAATATGCAAAATCCTGAATTTAACACCTACAAGAATGCATTAATTCATACTACAGTTAATTAGAATTTTATTAGAATGTTGAAGCAAAATGTCTAAATGAAAAGCTATAGTGTTTAATATGAGCTGTGAATCTTGTGCAGTTATCGGTGGTATACAACTGTTAACCCTTTGAGTGCCATTGACGCATATATGCATGTATCCTTTTACAAATTCGAAAACTGCTCCAATCATTATACTGTATAGATAACAATAGATAATAAATTCAAATACAAATCGAAAGACGTTCTAAGCAAAACAATTGGGCTAATATCAAAGAAACTATAAATAAAATAAGTTTTCTATTTTTTAAAAGATAACCAAAATGTTTTGATTATTAATATTTATTGATCATCATACAATTATGACTTTACAATATTGGGCATATTAACAATTTTAAATGTCATATAATTTAGATACAATGGTTTTAGAAAAAAAAATTTTCTTTCATTTTATGATTTAATAAGTGAAATGAACAAATGTACGAGGGATATTCGGAAACTAAGGTCCGTTTACTTATAAAAAATAAAACATTACAGATTTTTTCAAAACACTTTATATTTTAAATTCCTTACATGTGTCTCTATTTTTCTACATAGTTTCC
>JAIPRM010002543.1:0-17477 GCA_025469315.1 Stegophylla sp. TES_Ste_2020 | reverse complement strand
ACGTTCTTTGCTGTCAAAAACCGAATCACTGACCGTATTTCACAGTCGGCGGGCTGATCGATTGTTTTAAACATTTTGAGGTAGCACTGTACTTAGCACACTACAACAATACCAATGCAAATGGCGTCGTTTGACGAGCAAGGTATGCCGGGAGTTGGTACGCATGCGCATTTCAATGTTTGCGCGACATTCGATTAGCTACGACGATTCGGACCTTAGTTTCCGAATATCCCTCGTATTTAAAATATTTAAAAAAAATTGCAGTTCTGCAGGTGCCACATGAAAAAATTAATGCAGCATTCATAAGGGTTTAAAAAAATAAAAATTTAAACATTTTATTTAAAAAACTGTTGTCTTTTAAAAAAATTGTCTAATAATTACCACTTTTTATTGTAACAAAGTATGGAAGCTGGTTCGATATTGAAAATGACTCTGATAGAAAATAAGTTTAATTTGCCTAATACTGAATTTGTTTTGAAATTATGCAAAAACATACTTCATACTAAATTTACTCTTACTTTTTAAAATGTTTTCATACTATGAGTACAACACTCATTAGTTTACAATTTATAATATTTATAAACAAAGTAAATTTGATGGTAATATGTTTTTCGCCTAATTTAGCTTTTAGTAGGTCTTATTTAAGCTGTATACCTATTGTTATATGAATGTCAAGTAGTAATAGATGACAAAACGGCTGAAAACCACTGTTTTCATCATAAATACATTTTTTTGTTTGTTAGCTAATTAAAAAATTGCATATATTCTAGTAATAGTTTTGAAAATGTACACCATTAAAATATTAAGATGATTTGAATATTATTCAGAAATATTTAGATAAAAAAATCATTTATTCACAGAATCTATGATTTTAATAAATAATTAAATTATAATAATTATAATGCATTAAAATTTCTTAAGAGATTAAAACAATACTTTATCGCTCTAATTTACAATTTTCATACCTTTTGATCTATATTCTAAAAAAGTATGAAATTTTTGGTAGCCAATACTGAAGTTTGTTTTATCATTTCTCACACAAATCGCAATAAAAAATTTTTTTTACCATTTAAGCAGATAAAATTTTAATTTAAAAATAATTTGTATAACAAAACTGTTATACCTACCGTATAATTAAGAGATAAATCTGAATACCAAAATTCTCTCTTTTTATTAAATAATTTTATAAATATTAGTTATACTTAGGGATCAATAAAATATAATTTATAGTTATCATTCAAAATTAAATAGTAATAGTTTAATTTTGTCAAATATTTTGAATAATAAATGTGAAATTTTTAATTTGATATCATTAGTTTTTGATAAGAAACTAGTGATATCAAATAAACTAATCTTTTTTTTTAAATTGTTTGTTTATTTGGCTTAATAACAACAGCTAATAACTACTAATCTTAATTATTATCTGATACATTTAATTTCGTTTACATTTCAATATATTAATTCATCTACAGTGGATTTATTTTAGTGCAAAATTTTATTAATTTTAAGTATATCTACTTAACATATATTATAAATAAGTTCTAAAGAAATGTTCATTTGTAGAAAATTAATGTCATTATTTTTAATTTTATAATAACAAATAACTTAGTTTGTTTATTTTGATTTGTTTATAAAACTGTAAATTTGGTATTTGTTTATAATTGTTTTAGCTATTAGCAAGTTAAATATCATAAATATATTTTATAGTTGTAAGATATTTTTCATTATTTAAACAAGATATTGGATTCATATAGTTTTATAGTTCGGATATCTTTTACTTAAGTAGATATTACCAATTATTTATTGACACTTATAGTAAGGTGTTTTAGTTTTGTTTTCTCTTTTTAACATTGCAGATTTCCAAACTTTAGCTCGGGCCATTTTTGTACGTACTATGACTGTGGTCAGTGCTCCATATCTATATTTGTGTTTGTTTTAATTTTTCTTTTCTTTTTTTATTTTTTGTCATAATATCACATATTTTCAATATGTTACTTTGTGATGTTCCATTCAAATTCCACCTACATATTTTGATTTATATCATAAACCTAGAACACCTTGCCATAATCAACATGTGTAACCAATATTATGTTAAATATTTTTTACCAGATGATACTATTTCTAAAAATAATGTGCATGTCTGATGAGCAATGATTTAAATACAAATTTAAGTGTAGTGTTGTATTCACGCATGAGTGTCACTTCGATAATTTATATAAATATCTCATTTTTGTCATTGTTTATTTAATTTCCAACATTCCTTGATTGTTCTTTGTTTTTAGCCTACATTTTATTGGTGAAAAATCGAATGCAAAAATACCTTATGGGAAATACACAGAAAAAGAAACTTAAAGGCAAAAAGAACACTTAGAGTTATCCATGCACCCATACTTCCTGTACTTTGTTTGTAAAATTTTTTCCAAAATATTCTTTGTTTCTAATTTACTGGGTAGAATTTGTAAATGATTTGATTGTATTAAATAAAAATATTTGTTATAAATATGTTGAAAATGTTTTTAATATTATTGTTTATATTTTGTTTCAGAGTTCGTGACCATGATGACTTCTAAGTGAAATGTGTTTCATTATTAATTATTATTATGTAATTTTTTATCATTTTTTTTTTTTTTTTTTTCAAAAAAAGGAAGAAATTAACCTACATTTTTTTTTCTGTCCAAGTAAGCTTTTAAAGAATGTGATTATCAAAAAGTAAACAAAGATTAATAATCTTTTTTATCACATTCTGAACTCTGTGAACTTTTTTTGTGTTGAAATATTCGTTATAATTTCATCTATGGTTAATTTATTTTCAATTTCATCAAAATCAATTTTTTTTTGTTTGGCGGTGAATCTGCCGTGTAAATTTTGTAAAAAAAAAACCAAAACATAAAAAAAATAATTTCTATCCGGCGGCAACGTGTTTTTTCTTTTTTAATATTACAACTTTTCTTTTCAGTTTTTGCTAGCAAGGTTTTCATCTTAACATATTATATTATTATATATAAAACTATGGTAATATGATAAAAAATAATAATAATAATCTTAAGTATGAAAAATTATATTATAAATAATTTGTTGTTTTACACTTTAAAACATAATTTTAAAATCTTGTAATTTTTACGATTAATTATAATCTCCAGTGTTTTAGTAATTTATTATTATTATTATTATTATTATTATTATATAAATATTAATTATTAAATATTAGGGACGTTTTCACATTCCTCACTCACTGATAAAGTTAAAAAAAAAAAAAATTTAAAAAAAATTTTAAAAAAAGGAGCTATAATAAATCAATCATCGATATTCAAAACATTTTAATAATATTTTGGCATGATAATTATTAGCCTATTACAAATAATTGTAATTTTTTTTTTTTATGATTATTATAATTTTTAAAAAGTATATATTAAAAAGACACATTAAACGTTTTATTTCTTCACTTGTAAAAAGAAAATGAAATTTTTTTTTTATTTAATCCTCAAATTATTTTTCAATTTAAATGGTAATATATTATTATAATATGCACGTCTGCCACACACATACACATCAATTTGGTTTAACATTATATTATGCAAAGTATACCCACACGATTGATGTACATACGAAATACTTATTGTTACTAATACTATTTCTCAAGTACATTGTTGTTTTGTTTTACTTTAAAATTTTGTGTAATGGTCTTTGAAAGTCTATGAATATCATTATTTGTGGTGTCGGACGTGAATAACTATATTTAATTTTTTATACATATAAATACCTAATGTATTCGAAATAAATTATTTATTAATATGTTTCCTGCGGTGCATGGTGTATGTCGACAATTATTTGTTTCATTTTAATCAGACTCCATCATCTGTTTTGGAGTTTGGACGAGTGATGAAGTACCAGTACAGAAAATACCATGACATGTGTACCAGACGATTGCTGCCATTTACCGACTTGAGCTTTTTCCGTTATATCTTCACCACCCTGCGCCTGCAGTATTATAATAATAATTGTTAGTTTGACGCGCATTAGTGTACTGAATTTTTTTCTTCGTTTATATATATATAAACATATACATTTTTTTTCCTAGGTTATTTTATATTTTAATCTGTTTTACTAGACTTTTGGTTGATAACCGCAGTTGTCCTACTTTTTGTCTAATAAACACATTTTATCATTGTTTACTTGTTTCTTGTGAAATAACAATTGAGTAACCAATTTGTGTGTGTGTGTATATAGTGATGCACATGTTTGAGTTGTTGTTATGTACATAAAATGTTATTATGGGGGGGGGGTGTACCTCCAATACTTGTTAAATTGCATTCTTGCAACCCCTGCCTATTATCCTCACACTACTACCATGTCACCCTTGTATAAATCTAATAAAGATAATATTATTGGTATTATTATTAACAGTCGGATAAGGTTGTTACGTGACATCGGGGGGTAGTTACTGGTAAGTGGACCAGGTTTTTGCAACATAGAAAAATCTAATCATCTCTGCGCCGTTCCACGATCACCAGGAGGGGAATGCCTCCGTCATTAATTGTACTTCTTGTTTCTAGGTCACAAACAGCATTAATTATTATTGTTTTTGGTGGTATATTGTTGTAACTAAAACATAATACTTCTGGGAATATTTGAACACATCAAATTTAAGGTAGATAGAGATGATATAGTGTCATTGTTAGAGGGTTGGTGAATTGGGCAATTGCTTAGAGCAGGGATGGCGGACCTATGTCACGCGTGTCACTGAGTGACACACGCACACAATTTCAGTGACACGTCAATTAAAATACAATGCGTAATTTTTAATTCACTTTCAATGAAAAAATCGGAAAAATGATATATTTATACTAATGTGTAATAGTACATATAAGTTAAGTTTGAATTTAACAATGAATAAAATCCTGTTTATATGTGTTTCTTTGCTGTAATTTAAGCTAC
Source organism: Stegophylla sp. TES_Ste_2020 (assembly GCA_025469315.1). Taxonomy (NCBI): domain Eukaryota; kingdom Metazoa; phylum Arthropoda; class Insecta; order Hemiptera; family Aphididae; genus Stegophylla; species Stegophylla sp. TES_Ste_2020. Next base: position 12,542 of record JAIPRM010002543.1, on the reverse strand, counting down.
TAGCAAAAAAATAAAAATAAAAATTGTTGACACGCATGGAGAATAAAATTGAAATTAAATTTTTTATCTGACACGCGGATACCAAAAGGTTCGCCATCCCTGGCTTAGAGCCTTGTCTATACTAAAAAAATAATACTCTACACCTGGCTGTTTTTTAAAAAAAAATCTATAAAATTTTAATGAAATTAAAATTTTGCTTTGAGAATAAATGTATGGTTGTCTCCAACATTAAATTTTAAATGTCATTAAATGAGTACATTTTAAAATTTGATGAGGAGTTGATCAAAAAAAATTCTTAAACAATAAAGTAAAAATGTTCCAATGCTTTAAAATAGATCTACCTATGAAATTGACAAAAACTAAAGAAAAAAGGAGCTTTACATAACATAATAAACATGTAACTGATAAAAAAAAAAAAAAGGTATCCATATGTTTTTTAATATTTACATATTTAATAATATTGGTTTCTTGAATGATTCAAGTTTAATCATAAATAGCAGTGGCATGTCCAGAAGGAGGCTAAATCCTCTTTCAAAATTTCTGGAAAAATAAAAATGTTTTATTTATAATCTGCAGTATTGAATGATGATACAGTTGAGTCTCGCTAGTCCGGACAACTTTTTTTTGTACTTTAGTTTTTTTACGTATATATGTACATACAAATAAGTATCATATGAAAATTATTTATGTCAATGTTGATTATATATAAGTCGATTGTATTGATCTACTATAAGACGTATATTATTAATTGATAGATGAAGGAGTTATTATTTTTATTTTATTTGTTTATTTTTAAGTAAGTCGAAAAAAAAATTCATTTCTTTTAACCCGGATTCTTCCTGGATTATCAGAAAAAAGTCCTGATAAGCGAGACTACTGTATGTTGAACATTGACATAATTTTAAAAAAAAAATTGCTTCTAAGGTACTGACTAGAGGCAAATCCGGTTTCTAAAGGTTGTGGATCAAGACTTGAACAAGTAAATCTATATGAAAAAGTGTTCATAGATAAAATAGAGAAAAATAATAAACATTGTAAAAACACTAGCTTCTTCACTTCGTTCAAAATCTAAAACATATCATTTTTACAATAAAATGATTTTGATTGGGGCTTTAGTTTATAAAAAACAATTACTTAAAATTTAAAAATTGTTTCTGTATTATTATTATAATAAAATCTGTTTTTTTACTCCGCCTGTTTTACACCCTATATTACCAAATTATTTTTAATATTGTCTATTTATATTTAAATTTTCATATAAAGTTTGGATCAAAATAAAATAGTGTTTTGTTAAAATTTGTTATTTATCTTTCCCAAATTTTCAAAAAAATGTTGAGAATTTGGTTTGAAAGTTTTTTTTACCAAAATATTCTACAAATTATTGTCTTGACTATATTTAAATTTTCATTAATTTTTTATAAAAAAAAGTTTTTAAGGCATTTTTGTTAAATTTTGGAAAACTATTCAGAATTTTGAAAAATGTCCACTTTAAAATACCATCTAGAGCAGAACTCTGGTTCTAAAAGTTGCTAATTCAAACTCGCCATGTAAATGTAACAAAAAAAAAATGTTTATCACCCAGCCAGATTTATATTACATAATCTACTATTAACTGAAAACTGAAAAATAGTTTTTCCTAAATGTTGAGAAAACTATTGAGAATTTTCGAAAAATAACCTCTTAAAAGTACCATCTGAAATCAAATGTGATTCATTGCAGTTCATTGAAATTTTCGGAGTAGTATTTCCATACATAAAAAAAAGAAAAACTGGATATATTTCGCATCATGGGTATTATTTGCTCTTGGTGGATGAATAGCATTAAAAAAAAAAAAAAATGATAAATCATTTCTTCAATAAAACAATTCTAATAATTATTATTATATGACGTCTATAGCAGGCACGTCATCAAGGGAGGGGCCTTAGGGGGCCTGGCCCCCTTAGAAACGTCAGTGGCCCCGAATCGGCCCCCTTGATTTTATTTTTAAATAATTTAAATATGGTGTCTCAAATCCTGAATGTATATTATGATACTCAATATAATTAACGATCATATAACAAAAATTAAATTCTGAGATTTTATTTTATTAATTAAGTGGTGGGGAGGGGTTAAAAAATTAGAATAGGGCCAAAAAATGTTGGCCTCCTTATGGAAAAATGTCTAGTTACGTGCCTGGTCTATAGTATTTTATTTTTACATAAATCATTCAAAAAATCCCACCATAACATTCGAAATGATAAATCTTATAAATAAAGATAAAATATATCGTGTGTTTCAGTGTAGAACGTTTGTGCAGTGTTACAGTTTGACTGCGACCACTGGGTTAGGTCACTGATCAATATTGTTTTGTACTCGCTATTCAGAGCGATTTTGAATTAGTGTATAAGATTAATTTATTGGTTAAAATATTGTGTATTCAACCGGTGAAATGTAAAACTAATTCTTATTCTAATATGTTCTAGATGTCAAGTTTCAAGTGCAACTCAAAAATTAAAATAAATACCTAATTAATTAAAAAAAATCTAATTTAATTTTTAAAATTTTGTTAAGTTTGTGTTCATTATATATTTTTAACTGTAATTTTGAAATAACAATAAGCAAAATAAACAAGTACTTTCTTTATATTTTTAAAAATAATTTAAGTAGTAGTAAATTTAACAATGTAGTAAGGAATGAATTAAGAAAAATGGATTGTTTTTGTATTTGCCTTCATTTTTTCTTCAATTTTGAGTATGTAAGTAAAATAAAGGACATTTGGCCCGCGAATTTTTTCGTTTTAAATATTTGGCCCGTTGTTAATTTAAGTTTGAGACCACTGGGTTAGGTACTAAGTTCACATTTTGGGCACGCTCTACTCGTGAATTTCCTGCACCGTTGTATCGGCGCAGTATTGCAGAAAAAAAAAAAAAGGAGAGGAGTAAGTAATACGATCGTCTAGTGTAGGCGGAAAATCTGTTTTGTAGAAATAAAAAATCTCGCACAAGTTATGCATTCGAATAGATTTATATTTTATATTCTATTCTAACGCATTGTTCCGGTAGTAAGAGGTATATAATAGTTTCCACTGTAATAGGAAAGTTTCTTTTTATCGTTTATAAAATAAGTTTGAGGATTTTTTTAAAAAAAAAAAAAAAAAAAAACTGTAGTACGGGAAAAGTTTTTATTCGCAAAAACATTTTTTATGTACAATAGTGTATATATTATATGAATTTATCTATTATGTATTTATTTATTTTAATCTATATAATATAATATATTTACACTTTTATATTTTATTTCAAAATACTCAGTACAAAACGCCAGAATCCGGCAAACACATTTTAACATTCGCTATTTCTGTATATAATATAAGACGTTTATTGCTTATTTGCCATTTTGTCAAAAGTTTAAACCAGGGGTGTCATTTCAGATTTCACTAGACTAGGGCAGCAGACTTACCAACATGCCGACTTCAACTAGTCTATTTTTTCCCACTAGTCCTTACTAAGACGTACAATTATGTTCGGGGACGTATAGTAACTGTAGCTGAATCATATTATTCAAAATATGATTAATGAAATTTTCAATAACAAAAACCAAGGAAAAATTAAAAATTTTTTAATTTTCCGACTTGAGATTGTAATCAATCTTTAGACTGGGGCTAATGAATGAGTTGCCACCCCCCCAAAGATCATATTGAATTTTCAAGTCTTAATATTAAAAATTGAAAATTTTATTACATAAAAACTAACAAAAAATGAGAAATTTTCAAAATGCCGTACTTAACTCAAAAATATCTTTTTGAAATTTTTATGACATGTTCTCGTAACTATTTTTAGTGGTCGGTGAAAATTTCAAGTCTCTAGCTGCATTATTTTAGAAGTTATGTCAAAAAGTAATTTTCATTTTTACGGAAATTTCGGTAATTGCGTATTTTGTCATGTTTTCGACAGTTTTCTCCCATTTTTGGAAAAAGTATTGAGAAATTGGAAAAATGACCTCTTCAAAGTACCATCTGGGTGTAATTCTGGTTCTATAGAGATACTGATCGAAACTTTTGGACAAGTATTTCTATACGAAAAAGTGTTCACAGAAAGAGAAAAAAAAAATAAATAAATAAACATCATTGTAAAATCATAAGCTTCTTTTCACTTCGTTCAGAATCTAAAATTATGTTTTAAGAGGTATATGAATTTTAAAAATATACAAGGGGGTGTGAGGTTTTTGAAATATTACAAAGGGGGAATAGCATGAAAAAATGTTGGGAACCACCAATGATATAGACCACTTTTGGAAACTCTGGTTCAGATATTGCCCCCGAAAATGCTAGCAGTCGTCACAACTGTGCCATAAAACACAATGTTTGAATATCGAATAAAAGCCGGTCATCGCATTATTTGAAATTGTGAAACTTGTGGCGCGGTACAGCGGATAGTTCTACTCGCAAACGTCCGCAGTTTAGTCGGTCGGACCGAACTATAAAAAATAAATAATTTACTATTTTTTTTTTTATGTGCTTTACCTTACAATAATATTGTACAGTGGTAAAAGATAAAAATATTGTTTTTAAAAATAAATATAGTTTCTGATTTATTTATTTCACTTGATTATATCTTTTGAATAATAATTGAATATAATTATTATCATTTGAAACCTATCGTGTTTCATAAAAATGAAATATAATCACAGGTTTTAATATTCAGATATTTCATTACAAAACTTAAGGCAGAAAATATTACGACACTTTGAGCAATCGTTACAGCAGATAAAATCACGAGAACATCTACAACAGTTAAATAAAAAATTGGTTGAACCCATCCATGTTTCCGTCGCTGCTTCACAAATAGAAACTGTGCCTTTGAAACAAAAAAACAAGTTGGAAAGTGGTAAAATGAAACCACAGAAGAGAATCTTTGACGTAGGTCTACATTAAATTTTCATTCCATTATACATTAATTTGGTACTATCACTACTATGTTATTAGTTATGGTTTTGTTTTTTGCATTACAGGTGCCAAAAAACAAGGCAAATAAAGAAAACTAATTTTTCTTAATTTCATAAATAGTTTTATTTTAAAGTAATATTACTTATACACTATATAAATTAAGATTTTTGTAGAACGTGTTATTATCATAACTTATAACAATAAATGCATAAATTTAAAATTTTTAATTCATGCAGTAATTATTTTATTCAATGTAAAATTAATATGATATATAATAAATTAAATAATAACTTGTAAAAATATAATAATAACACGGGAATCCCATTCAATTTTGAATTCACGCGGTAATTATTTGAATGTTATCTTATCATATGGTAACATAGAATGTGGAATAAATGCAACAGCAATACATGCCACCGGATCTATGGCATTTGTAGGCTCGTCTGCCCAATGTAGGACGGTTGGCAACCCTAGTGAGAATAGCGATTCCCCGTAGCTGAATAAAATATTTATATTTGGAATTAAATGAAAAAGAAACTAGTTACCACTAATAACTACAAATTGATGTTAAATAATAACTAGCTATATAATAGATTACTAGTAGGCTTGATAATCTTAAATTATGATTGATGTTTGATAGTTTAATGTTTAATACAATAAAATATAATATGCAAAGATCACCATCACGATGTAGAAAAGTGAACTGTGAAGAGCTGATCAAGATACGAGTTTTTTTTTAAGGTAATGTTACGAAATGTATTTTCTATGTTAGTATAGGGTAAATTGATAAGTTCAAATTTGAAATTTGTTACAAATTGTTACTTGTACATACAGACATTTTACTATTATTAAAATGTACTTTTGTTTATTTTTACTTTTATATTTTATTTCAAATGGTCCGTCGTTGCATTATATGCCACACTAATTGAAAAATTAATACAAACATTAGTTTTCACAAGTAAGTATTGTGAAAAAATTGTATATTTAACATATTACATAATATTATAACATATTTTTGAAATCTATTCAGGTTTCCAAAAGATCCCATAAAAAGAGATGTTTGGGTGAAGGCTTTAAATTTTAGAGCAGCTGTTAGAGACTGGCATTTAGTATGTAGTTTGCATTTTAGTCCAATGTGTTATACATTCAGTAACCAGAGAAAATATTACAATTATTATATGCAGTTCCAGTATGGTAATTATTTTTTCAGTATGTTCCCATATGAAATATTTATAATGTATATTTTATAACTTGTAGTTATGACTCAGAAGAAACATTGCCTACAACTTCTAGTTTATTTGCTAACACTTCTACAACCACAATGGCCAATAGATATTTACTATTTTAACATTTTATTTGTTATAATTACATCTTTTATTGTCTATAACTGGATAGCTGGTGATATCAATAAAATAAATATTACCTATCTATTTTTAAAATTATTTTCAATTATTTTGTCTTTATTATCAAATGTTTCTACCTTCAACCTTGTTCTGTAGTCCTTCTCAATTTTGGTTCTATTCTTTAATGAACAAGCAACTAAGCTGTAAATTTTAACTGTGTGACTATTTGACTACCTATAATTTTAAATTTATTATAATTTACTTATAACTATGAGTGTCAGTTATCGATTTTTTATATTTTCAATATATTACTTATTTAATTATGTCACAAATTGTAAATAAATGTGTTTGTGGTAAAAGTATAGGTAGTTTGAACTCAACCAATTGGCATAGACATCTTGATTATTGCAAAACCAGAAAAGCAAAAAAACCTCTCGCTCTTTAACTTCATTTTTTTTTATGTCAAAAAAACCACATTTAGAATCACCGAGTAAGTCATTTTCAAACGGTAAGTTTTATAATTTTTAATAATTATTGTTAAATTGTTAAAATTTTTAGCTTGAATTTGTATTTGTTTGCTTACTAATTAATTAATTTATTACTTATTATGATTATAGTTGATCATCATAATGAAATAGAGAGTGATTCACATATATTTGGCGATAATGCAATAGATGACCTTCCTGCAATAGATGACCTAGGTAAATATTTTCTGTAATATTACATTTTTAATATAGTTTTACTCGAGGTTTTACTTCACAAAATGTATGATTTGAATTAGAGTGTCATTTAAATTTGTATGTTATATTATATGAACTTAAATGTAATAAAAAGTTTGTGATGTGTGTTACTACTAACTTATTATACACATTTTTTGAATTGGTATGTATTATTTGAGTAAAGATTTAAAAATGTCACATTTTTTTTTACAATAATTGTATTTGTTTGTTTACTAATTAATTTACTTGTTATGATTATAGTTGATCATCATAATGAAATAGAGAATGATTCACATATACTTGATGGTAATGCTCTCCCTGCAATAGATGACCTAGGTAAATATTTACTGTAATATTAATATTTTAATATGGTTTTACTACACAAAATGTAATTGGAAATTGTATTATTATTTCCTAATATTTAAATTGATCATAAAAATGTATAATATTATATTTATAATCAAATGCATATAAACAGTGGTAGATATTTGGTGTAATTACTGGGTGGGCCTAAATTTTTTATGCCATCGCATCTCTACGAAAACCGCTCACTTTGCTCGTAATTATTAATTATTATCCCTATAATTCAGAGGTTCCCAATCAAAAATGCAAATTAACAAAAGTTTAAAAAAAGAATGAAATTAATTGTTTTTCAACAATTCTACCACAAATAAAAAATGTATGTAAAAAAAAAAAACAAGCCCAAGTGTCACATTACTTCTATAAATTATCTTTGTTCATTAACCTTAATAGTATTTTATTATTATTTTAATCAAATTTTAAAGAAACGAAACATCATTTCTTCAATAAAACAATTCTGAACGAAGGAAGTTATATATAATAATATAAAGAACAATAATAGTCATCATTTTAAACATTTTAGTTCAATTTTATTTTTTATTCAAGATGTCATGTTATTGTCACTCACTTCCATGGTTTGATTAGTTTGGGTTATTTTTTCTTAGTAATTTTCTGTTTTATTTATTTAAGTAGTTAATAAAACTGTTTGATAATTTCAAATATTTGTAACATTTTCTTATAGATCTTGGTGCAAACAAAGTTGTTGTTTCAATGGATTGTGATGGTTCGAGCAACAAGGACACAGTTTTCAAAAATGACCCTACAAATTTTGTAACTATTACATCTTTAACTCCAGAAATGATAAATTTCATACTTGAATTAGGACCATGTCAACCTTTTGAGAATGAACTACCTAAAAAAAAATACCCAAAGGACAAACACAATTGTTATTTTAAAGAAACATTTTATCTTAGAGTACTGCAGGGTGATGGCACAAGAGTACAGAGAGACTTATTCTCCTAAATCTGATAAACTGTATTGTATTCATTATTTCTTATTTGGTAGTAATATTCATAATAGTTTATCAAAAGTTTCGCAGCGAAGTACGTACTTTTTTATCATATTCATCAGGTATAGTTTTTCTCGACCAGGTGTTATTTTTTTTTTTCCATCCCTTCCTCCCCAATAAACTTCATTTTTTTTTTTTGCGTTCTTTTTGTACGTGATACATATTATATTGCCCCTTTGTAAAAGTAATTTATTCACAACAACTTACATTCAAATTATTTTACAACGTCTACTATAAATACTCGCGTGCTTTATTCATTACTATAATAAAACTGTTTAAATTTTTTCGTATACTTCTAGATCACTAATAAACTCCTTTCTGATGTTGTATGTACCTACTTCAATTCTTCTGTACATTAGTTCACGTCAAGAATTGCAAATTGTAGAAGGTTCCTACTATTATTTCTTGGTGAAGCAAAGTGTAAAATTTTTACAAATATTTTAGGTAATGAATAGATAAGAGTGCAGGAGTTAGAGTATTTATTTAGTAAATTTCATTTTAATTTCTGTATCATAATTTAAAATAATTGTTAGGCTAATGAAAATAAAATCGTAAGTAAACTATAGATACATATATTAAATTATTATTAAAATGGCAAAAATAATATTAATGTTTTATTTGTTTAGAAATTTACGTAATAATGAAAAAAATTTTAAAGACATTAATAAAATCGTAAAATATCATATTAAATAGCGGAACATGCAGTATCTATGCACAAAATTACAGTTGTCTTGAAATTAATATTGAATAACTTCAGATAGGTACAGTGCAGGATTGGGTAGTTGCGGCCCTTCGAGAAAAATGTTGTCATTGGCCTGTAATTTGCAGTTATATGCAATATACACATTTTTCATGTGCTTTAGATCTAATATTTGAGCGGCTCTTCGAGATTTTCTCGAATACTTGACTGGCCTAGTTAGGTAACTACTATGAATAAAATTAAAATTACTTTTTGTTTTGAATATTTCGCACGATTCGATAAAGAACTATATTATACAAAATAAAGAATCTCAAATCATCTCAAATATTCGAAATTTTTTCAGCACTGTTAGTAATATATATGAAAATCTTTATATAAAATTGTTAGATCTTAATATTCAAACATTAAAATTGTATGAAATAGAAATATACAACAAACGAGATATTTTCAAAGTTTTGTACTTACCTAAAATTGGGTTAAATGTTTTTGAAAGTATAATGAGATATTCGCATTACTATTTTTCAGTAGTTTGTGAAAGTTTCAAGGTTCTATTTATGTTATTATTAAAAACCTAAAATTGATTTCATGATATAATTTATTTCGGTATTTCCTGTAAATTTGCCAGTAATTGTTTTCATTATTTTTCAATTAAAACCTTGTAAAATTTTAATCATTGTCCGTGAAAAATGTACTTTATTTAATAAAGTTTCAACTCTCTAGCTCCATTTATTTTAAAATTATGTTAAAAACAAAAACCAATTTATGAAAGTTTAGATTATGACGTAGTTTACCTTTTTATCAATTTTGGGTAGTTTTTGTATGCATTCAGAAAAGTACTAAGCATTTTGACAAATGACCTCTCAAAAGTACTAACTATAGATAACATTTCCTATCTATAGAGTAACTGATCAAAACTTTTGTACCAGTATTTCTACCTGAATTCATGATTACATACATACAAGGGAAAGGGGGTGGATAGATGTGTAGAACAACTAAAAGCAATAAATTCTTCACTCAGCTCAATATCTGAAATACCGAAAAAACATGAGTAACATCAACATTTCAAATATTTTCTATATTTATACAAAACAATGTATTCATTTTTTAAATTTACATTATTATAGCAATTATTAACAAATATGAACAATATAATGTTGGTATTACCTTATAAAGCTTCATAATGAAATACTAATTATACACTGTGTGATATATTACTAATCAAAATTATGGTAAACAATAAATTGTGTCGGATATAAGTTATAATAATTATCATTATAAAATATACAAATATGAAGAGTGTAATATATTAAATAAAATATGTGATATGATTATTATTAATAAGGTCTGCGGTAAATAACAAATTATGTCGGGCAGAATATGAAATAATATATTTTAATAATAATACGCTAATTACTTCGGTACAGCTTTGTGAGGTGGTTTTATTGATTGACCAAGATGCACCAAATTCAAGAAGAAGATCAAAATCATCACCATTTGAACAACATTTTTTTTGAGTTGACCCGTCAAGATCATCATGAACAACAGTCAACACTTATTATTATATTAATGTGGTAACAAACTTAAAAAAATTATGGGTACGGCATAGCCGTTTTCCGTCAATTTATAGTAAATTTTGGTTATGCCTAATGCCAACATTTTAAACAAATACAAGTGTATTTGGATGATTTGTGAACCATAAATCTCGCATGATCCAAACAAAATTCTACTAGACTTGATTTATGATTTATCAAAAACGCAATAAACTAATAATAATAATGTTTGTTTAATAGTATTTCTCACATTTACTGTTTAAATTTTAATTTAAAATTCTGAATAAAGTAAAGAAAATTCTGTTTTTATATTTTTTTCTTTTTTGTGTACACTTTTTCATATAGATGTACTTTGTCTAAAGTTTCGATCAGTAACTTTTTGAAATCGGATTTGGCTTTAGTTGGGTCATTTTTTGATTTTCTCAATCCTTTAATTTTTTGGAAAAAACTATCCAAAATTTGGAAAAAATAGACTCTGAAATTGTCCATTATTTATTAGATAAAAAAAAAAAAATTGAAGTAAAGTAAATTGAAGTGGTGTTCTTCTACCAACTTTTGAATCACAATATTGCTCATTTAGGTACTTTTAGAAGGTCAGTTTTTGAAATTTTAAACAGTTTCTCTAAAATTTGGAAAAATCTACTCAAAATTTAACAAAATTCTTTTTAAATCCAAATATGAAAATTTAATTGTAAATAAATAAATAAATAGAGGCACCTTAATATTTTATTTCCTCGCCGAATTTTTTTGTTGTTGTTCTTATTTAATAGTGCGACATAAAACTGACTGAGTAAAATATAAACAAATGTAGTAATAAAATATGTAATTTTTCAGTAAAATTTTCTTTTATAGGTAGACTACTCCACTTAAAATTATTTTATTGAAGAAATTATGTATCATTTTTTTCAAATTTAACATTCCCACCCGAGGAGTGAAGAGTGTCCATTGTGCAATGCAGGTATGTCTGGCTTTTATATTCTGAACGGACTGAAGAAGCTTGTGGTTTTACAATGATCTTTATTTATTTATTTATTAGATTCTGAATGATGTGAAAAAGATTTTTGATTTTACAATGATGTTTATTATTTTCTCTTTCTGGAAACACTTTTTCGTATAGAAATACTTGTCAAAAACATTGATCAGTATCTCTATAGATCTACAATCGCACCCATATGATATTATAGAGAGATTGTTTTTCCAATTTCTCAATGTTTTTTCCAAAAATGGGGAAAGTCTGTCGAAAATTTGACAAAAACTGCAAAATATGTAATTACCGGAATTTCCATAAAATTGAAAATTGCTTTTTAACATAACTTTTAAAATAATTTAGCTAGGATTTGAAACTGTCACCAACTACTAAAAATGGTCAAGAGAAGATTTCATATAAATTCCAGAAAGATTTAATCAATTTTGAGTTAAGTACAGCATTTTGAATATTTCTTATTTTTTATAAGTTTTCATGAAATAAAATTTTTGATTTTTGTTATTATGACTTGAAAATTTAATATGATCTTATTAACATGTATATCTAGAGTTGTTAATATACGATATTTTATTTTTCATTCTTATTTATACCTGTATAAAACTGAATGGCACCATAAATTTTCAGAAATTGAACACAAAACATATTTTAGAGAAGTAATTTTAGATTCTGAACGAAGTGAAGAAGCTTATGATTTTACAATGATGTTTATTTTTTTCTTTTTTCTCTTTCTGTAAACACTTTTTCGTATAGAAATACTTGTCCGAAAGTTTCGATCAGTATTTCTATAGAACCGGAATGACACCCAGATGGTACTTTAGAGAGGTCATTTTTCCAATTTCTCAATACTTTTTCCAAAAACGGGGAAAAACTGTCGACAAATTGACGAAAAACGGCAATTACCGAAATTTCCGTAAAACTGAAAATTACTTTTTGACATAACTTCTAAAATAAT
>JAIPRM010002542.1:0-29970 GCA_025469315.1 Stegophylla sp. TES_Ste_2020 | reverse complement strand
TTTTTTTTTTTGTAAAAAACTACCAAAAATTTCAAAAAAACGACTCGAAAACCATCATTTTTTGATCAGAATTTCATGAAAATTTAATCATAGATAGAAAATCCTATAAAAAAGATTTTGGCGCAAGAAAATTTTGAAAGTGTGAAAAAAAATTTTGGACTTTTGTTTTTTCTAACATTTTTTTTTCTCATTTAATTTTTTATATTATTAACTTTCTTCGTTCAGAATCGTTTTACTGAAGAAATGATTTATCGTTTCTTTTAAAATTTAATACGCCCGTCAAGAGAATACCACCCGTCGTGCGAAGTATGTCCGGCTTTTTTTAAATTTCTGTGGTTTGTCGCTACCCTGAATAATTTAACACAGAATGGAAACGTCTGACCACCCGAAACCCATCGTCAGTCGTATTGAATGCAAGCACCAATTTGACCACGAAAATAATATCAATTTTTTTTTTTTCAGTTTTATCTTGCGTTGCGCATGACGGCACAGTTTATAACGGTTGTTACGAACTCATGAAAATATAAAAGATTTTTAATACAATACAATATAATGTTTTATACAGTTGAACCAACAAAATCACGTTAAAGTGAATTGTAAAATTTAATATATATTTTTTCGGGTAACACTGGTGTTTGCATTCAATATGGCAGACGATTTTATCATTAGTTTTCCCATAAGGTCAATGTAATTATTGAACATTGTTTCCGTTCTGTGATAAAATTTAAAACAAACGCCAAAAATCCAAAAGAAAAAAATGCTGAAATATCAAAATGCACGATTTCGTGCAATTTATTCTATAAGTAGTATAAATCGAATTTACAGCGAACATAGACCATTCATTTTAGACCAATGGAAAATGCAAACCAAATCCTACAAAATCCGAACTTTAGTTATGATCACATGATCACTCCAATATTAAGAAAGGAAGAGGTGCCCCCTTTTACTTTACAGCACATTCCTGGCCATACCATGTCTGCGCTCGCCAATAATTTCTTATTTCACGTAAGTACCTGCTATTACACGTAGTACCAAAATAAGCAAATTTTCAAAAAAAAAAACGACTACAATAAAATTGTATAAATAACTGCAAATCGATGAAAAAAAGAAAAAAAAGAAAGGTAAGTAATATTCAAATCAGAATTTCACATTTTTGTTTCCAGAAGATGTTCTTTATCTGATATCAAAATGATTAAGTTAAAACTATTGCAAAATATAGATACTCCAGATCCGCATAGATCATCAACGATCACATAAATCACATTTGATTACAGTGAAGTGAAACAGATAATGTAGTTTGCTAGAGCTAGTTAGTTAGTTCTAGAGATCCACTAAAATTGTTTAGAGATTTCCTGATAATCATTATTTTTATGTGGCGTTCGAAAGTCAAGGATGGCCAATATAAAATTCCGAGGTCTTAGACGTAATGTAATACACCTTCGTCGGAAATGTCGAGGAGATAATAAGTGAATAAAAGAGAATATAACTTGGCATTTGTTGAGATTGAGAGAGGGGCTGAAAAAGTTAACTATTTAATGTCTATACTTTTCAAAGTAAGTAGATTTTTATGTGGTCAGCAAACCACAACAAATTTGGCATAGGTGATCCATTCGTTTAGTGCGCAACATTAATAAATAATAAAAAAAAAAAAACGAGGTACTTAACTGGTACGATGTCAAGTATTATAAAATGCTAAGTGTCATTAAATCAAATGTCATACTCAGATGTCATAAAAGAAATTTCTCATAAACGACATGTGGTATAAAAAAAATAAAAATAAAACTAATATAAAAATGAAAGTAAACAATCTCAACAACCGACTACAAAATGTATATGTAAAAGATTAGGAGAAAAAAAATCTGAAAAATATTATTATAAAGAAATAATCGTACAACACGTGGCATTCACGAGAAATTACTTTCATGATATGTTTTTTATAACATCTTATTTTATGACATTCAACAATATAGAGCTCTTTATCTAAATTCACTAAGATGCCACGCAGGTACGTCTGCTAATTCCAAAAAAATTTTGTATTTGATATATTCGGTAAGTAATAAAACAATTCATAATATCGCACAAATAAAACGGCCACAATAAAACTCCCAAAACACAAAATTCGTGCACGTCGTGTTAATAACAGCCTATAAACTAGGGTTATGTGGGACCCTCCGGAATCTCCGAAATCAGTGTACGGAACCCTATCCAATTCACCCCTCAGTGAACGTACATTTGTTTTTATTTTTTTTTTCACTCCAATAAATTCGAAATATTTTCGACCCCCGTTTATAAGACACTTACTGACTTAAGACGCTCTTTTCAGTTGATCCCTAACTGTACTTACTACCCCCACACTTTATGGTGCTCAAAAAACTGTTTAACTTTGTTAGGCTTATTATATAGTTAGTGCCTACGATGTTGAGATGCTCTAAAAATCAGAAAAATGCGAATGAACTTATATACAAAAAAACGTTGGTCGAAAATCGACTAAAATGTACGTGGGGGGAAAAAACTGGACACAATTCGCACCATGGGTATTCTTCGTGATGGATTTTAGAAAAACTATAAATAATTTTTTCAATAAAACGGTTCTGAGCGGAATTTCGGTTAATTATACATCATAATAACTTTCAGTTCTATACTGCCTTTAAATTTTCATAAAGTTTGATTTAAAAAAAAAAAAAAAAGGTAGTTTACGAATTTTTTTTTTTTTGTCAAATTTTAAGTAGTTTTTCCCAAATTTCGAGAAAATTATTGGGAATTTCAAAAAAGTGCCATTTAGAGACGAATTGTGATTCAAAAAGTCGCTGTTTAAAAGTTTTGGACAATCATTGTAAAAACTCTAGCTTTTTCGCTCCACTCAGAATTTATTCAGTTAGTTACAAAGAGACGGAGGGGGGGGGTTTATCTATACATCTAAAACTTCGGAAACTTGTGCTTGAAAACAGGAAAAAAAAACAAAACTTGCATAAATTTAACGAAAATATATTATGTAAATATATGCGAAACAAAATGATGATATTTCGTATATTCAGACGTATATAAAACGAATTTGTACCGTGGTATATACGTGATATGACAAAAAAAATTTCTTGAAACTTTTAACATCCCTTAACCCTAGTAATTACATAGGGGTATAAGACAATGTTTTATTATTCAAACGCGTTATTTCATCAATATCACATTTTTCATTATAAAACTTTAGTATCAGTCGTTTTCATTTGAATATACAAACGAAAATAATGACTAATAATAATATAAGTAATTCAAATATTTTTCCATGTATTCACCGCCTCAACGGGGGCGTTTTTATTCGTAATGAAAATTTATCATGACAAAAAATCAAAATATACAAATGAAAAGAGAAATTTCAAAATAATTGTGCAGTTTAATTTAAAACAATAAAAAGATTTGCTTAGAACTCGAAAAATAACTTTTTAAAATATATTATAAATCTTTGACTATCAGTAATTTTATAAATTGTCTTTGAATGTCCTTTTGTTCTGAGTATTAGAAAATGTATTTTTGACTTTTGCATTCCTAGCAGAGCGATAATGCTCATGATTTTATTATAATATTTATTCCCCTTCCTCCCATTCTATGAACACTTTTCCGTATAGAAATTATATAAATACTTATCCAGGTAAGTTTTGACCAGCCATTTTTTCAGAATACTTTATACTTAGCATTTTTTCGAAACTCACATTTTTTTCAAAAGGTTGACGCTCGTCATTTTATTTCGTTTTGATTGTTTATTCGGTTATAATGGAAAATTCGATAGCGACCAATAAACTCATTGAATTCGGTAACCATGGTAACACAATAATAGTCAATAAATGTTTATTTTTTTAATTGTTGTTAACGTTGGTAACCACCGTAACAAAATATCCGCTCATAATCATTTTATTGTAGAAATCATATTTTATCGTTTCTATAAAATCTAACACATTCACCTGCAGGTCTCACCCGAGGAGCAAAGAATACCCATGGTGTATGTCTTGCTTTTCAGTTTTTAGATTTTTTTTTTTTTTAACAGAATTTTCAAAACAGTAAATCATTTCCATAGAAAAATTTCGAGGGACGATACAACATTGAAATTTATAATCAAAAATAATAATTATTAAATAATAAAACATAAAATAAAAGAAAATACTCAATGCGTTTGGAAATTATTCAATCTCGTCGTACTCTTAATTAGTCTGTACACACCTGTTGAACATTAACTGTACTTTTCCTAATATAAATTTTCACTCAAGTTTTTCTCTACATAATACATATTATTATATCTATTATAATTATTAATATTTCGCTCGTTTGCCGCAGTCTGCCGTGTAATTATTACACTTTTAAAATTTTTTTTTTCGTTTCGCCTTAAGGATGTCCTGTGGTAAAGAAAAACTGTTTTTTTTATCAAGCGACACCCTCATCTCCTCCACTATTTTAACAGGTAATTTTTCTGTGTGAATTTTGGCGTACTGAAATCGAAATTTTAACGAGTAATTTCTATTTTTTACAACGTTACAAATACAATCAGTTGTTAGCTGATGATAAAATCATAGATTCATAATAATTACTTTGATAACCGAGAGACTATTATTATCGTTAATACTCGAATTCGAATAATTCAAAAACTATTCGTTCGAATTTTGATTTTAATACATCAACTGCATAGAAAAATTATTCGAATAAAACTCCGTAGATAAGCGGGGAAGGGGGGGGAGAGGAGTGCCACTTGATTGAAAAAAGAAAAAGATTTGTTTGAAGATAAAGTTTTTATAATGACTTGAACGTTTCAAAATATGGAAAATCCAAACTTTTACCGTTTTAACTGGCAAAAAAAAAAAAGAAAAAAAGACGAGCACGCTTAACTTAAGAATCACTCTGTATACTTTTATTACAACAGTGTCAACAATAAAATGAAATAAAATATATTTTCTCATAAAACCTTGTGCTGCACACGCAAACGCAACGCTCCGTCCCCCAAAATAGAACAATGTAAGTAACAATAATTGTGCACCGTAGCGTATCAGAAAGATTTCCGTTTTTATATCGTCGTCGAATCAGACGTTCTCGGACGTTAACTTCGATAAAAAAAAATAAAAAGAAGAAGAAAAAAACCATCTGTCCTGCAGCAGTTAAACGTTACATAATAATATATAATACTTAAGAGAGGAGAAAAACGAGTAAAACAAAACGATCATCTTATTATTCATTTATTGTGCATTTCCGACTAACAGCGGACATAATAATACTAATATTAGGTAATAAATTCGTAAAAAAAAAAACCCACAGCAGTATTCGCTATTCGTTTTTTCTCTGATTTTTCAAAATGTTTTTTCTATGATTCTCTGCGAGATATTTAAATACGAACACACCGTTTTTGTATACATACAAAATTTTTGGTTTATTCGTTGATTTTGGGATTTTTTTTTTTTTTTTTTAAGGCGTTCCTAGCATTTTCAGATAATTTTTCCGACCTTTCTCGAGAAACCTAATAATATGGAAAAAGTAAATAAAGTTAACTCAAAATTTGATAAAAAAAAGACTCCGTAACCATAATTTTTTTGATCCATTTTTTATGAAAATTTTAACTTAGATAGACTATAATGCGAAAAAAGATATTTGGACATTTTTCCAACACTTTTTTTTCTCATTTAATTTTTTTTTTTTTCTTTTCTTTATTTGGTAAAACAAAAGTAAAGTATAGGCTGCAAGAAAGCCAGAGACACTCCGCACCGCGAATATTCTTCGCCCTTCTGGTCAAATACTCTTGGTGGGTGTGTTGTAAATGATAACTCTAATAATTGTTCTTTATATTATTAACTTCCTTCGTTCAGAATCGTCTTATTGGAAAAATGATTTATCGTTACTTTAAAATTCGACATACCCACTAAGAGTATTTATAACCCACGAAGAGCGAAGACTTTTTTTTACTTTGTATTTTTTAAATTTAAAAACCAACTTAAACTTAAAAACATTACATTTCACACGAGCAATGAACAATAAGCCATAGCACGAAGTTTGTTCGGCGAAAATGTGCTAGAAAAATCCAAAAAAGTAAAATCAAAAAGGAGACTCTGGATCGCTAACAAATCAAAAAAATAATAATAATAAGTATTTTAATACCATGTGTGTGTGTGTGTGTTTTTAACATTTATTATTAGGTATAACAAAGTATTAAATAAAAAAGAGAATTAAGAACAACACGTCGTTTTTCTTAGGGTCTTTAAAACGTTTACTGTGTTACAGAACGCAGAAGAGATTAAACGTCGTTCGGTAAGAGAATTACGTGAAGGGGTGAAAAATTTGCATATGCTATTGAATATAATAATAATAATATACAGGTACGCGTAAAAGGATTAATGTACGTCGAGCTTAAAACGATTTAAGCCTCGCAAAATACACAAGAAACGTAAATGATAATCTGGCGATTCGCAGATTAAAAGGCCCCTTTCATTTATCTAAACGCTTGGTTTTTCGAAATCGACTGGTCCGAACACGACTTTTGATGTATCCGTGAGTCCGTGTCTCAGTGGCGCGCAACTACGGGGATGCTAGGGGATGCTCAAGCACCCTGACTTAATATTAAACACCCTCGTGTCCCGTGTCGTAAATTTGAAATGTCTATAGTTTGAACAATGTAAGGTACACATAGTGTAAGGCTAAACAGTGTAATTATTGAGTAATTTCAAAATCTGATAAGTACAGATAGGGAATTTTCAAAATAGCAAAATACTGTTTTTACGTTTTACCCCCCCCCCCTACCATTAAAATTAAAATTCTGGGGTGATTGCCCTCGTTTCCTCCGTGAAATCAGTGTCTATGAATGCATTTACAGTTTGAGATAACAAAAAAACAACAAAAAGAAACAATCTGTTTTTGACATGTATAATATTTACACTAAAACCAAATCATAGTAGGAAAAATTGTGAAAACATTTGGGAAAAAATTACGAATCCAACAATACCAAAAACTCAAAAATATTTATTTATTTATTTATTTTTTTTTTTTTTTACATGTGATTATCTTGTACTGGAAGTGTGATTTGTCGTATCGACCAATGCGTACTGACAATTATTATATTATACACAATAGTTGGTTAGAATGATAAATTTATCACACTCAACGTTGATACAACAAATTTTACAGTAAATCACGAACGGTTTATCATACCGACTAAACGTATTTTAGTTTAGTGTGTACACAATGCATTATGCTAACTAAATTCATCAAATGAACCGTAACATGTACAAATGATGTGTCTACCACAACCCTTATGCCCTATATATATATATATATATATACTCACACACACACACGCATAATATTTGAATAAAATTAAGAATTCATTAAAAACTTGTTCGAAACTTTTACACAAAGTTTTGCGCCCAGTTTCGACACTCCCGGACCGAAAGTCGCGTGTTTCCATCACCACACGCCAAGCTTCCTACATCGCGTCAATCCCGCAATCTACCCACGTGCGCTCCGCACACGACGACGTCTAACCGTCGAAATTCACTAATCCGCCGGAAAAAAAACATCACGTGCCAAAAGTTCTGTAAACGGCACACGCGAATAACCGTGAAACGTACTCGGTACGAAAAAGAACTGCGACGTAGACTTTGTGAAAATTTCCGTAATAATAAAAATTAAGTAATAATTAGTCGACGAGTTAATGAAATAAAGAACAATAATAGTCGTCATTTCATCAACACACTCGCCAAGAGTATCTGACCCGAAGAGCGAAAACATTCCGTGGTGCAAAATAAATGTCTGGGTTTCTTATCTATACTTTACTTTACTTTCCATTTTTTGTTTTTTATCTAATAAATAAAAAAACAAAAATTAAATGAGAAAAAAAAATGTCCAAAACTTTTTTTTCACATTTTCAAAATTTTCTTGCGCCAAAATGTTTCGCATATTATTGTCTATCTATGTTTAAATTTTCATAAAGTTCGAATCAAAAAAATGATGGTTTCCGAGTCTTTTTCGTTAAATTTTGAGCAGTTGTTCCAAAAAAAAAATTATAATTGAGAAATTCAAACAATGACCTCTCTAAAGTATCATTTAGAGTTAAATCCGGTTTTAAAAAGTTACTGATCATCGAGACTTTTGGACAAGTTTAACCATACCGAAATGTATATACAGCAAAAAAAATAAAAAATAAATAAATATCATTGTAAAAACACTAGCTTCTTCACTTCGTTCAGTTATTTATCTCACTTCAGTTTATTATTCGGAGATAATATAAAAGATAAAGGCCCACGCAAAGGCTTACATCGGCTCATTTTTTTGATTTTTCAAACCGGGAAATTTCCCGGTTTCCCGGTGAGCTAGTCCAACCCTGATAACGCTAGTGGATGACGTCACGACTCACAAGTAGTGATGGGTACAGTCCCGGAATTTATAAGTGAAGGAATATTCCCCAGGAATATTCTGAAATTTCAATGATTAATATTTCCAAATATTATAATATATATGGAAATTTTTACTATTAGTTAAAATAGAATAGCTCTAAAAGAATATTCCTAGCCATTCAATTCGATTATTGCAAATTAAAACATAAATTATGTTATCCTATATGAGAACATTAGGAAATTCGCAAATTTTTTGCACAGCATATTATTTTGATACACAAGAGAACCTATGAAACTTCATATTTTTGGACAAAATTTAATATGGTTAAAAAAATTAACAGATCTCTCATTTCGCTCAGAACCTAAAAATGTCTTACGTTTTTTATCTCTTCTAAATGAATAATTAAATATTTTAAAAAAGCCGGACATACTTCGCACGATGGGTGTACTTCGCACGACGGGTGGTATTCTCTTGACGGACGTATTAAATTTTAAAGAAACGATAAATCATTTCTTCAGTAAAACGATTCTGAACAAAGGAAGTTAATAACATAAGAAAGAAAAAAAAGTGTTCAAGTATTTCTATACGAAAAGTTGTACACAGAAAAAATAAATAAATAAAAAACATCATTGTAAAAACACTAGCTTCTTCACTTCATTCAGAATCTAAAATACAAGTGAACCTAACAGGAAAAAGCTAATAGACAAACTAAAAAAAAAAAAAAAAAATACCGTTTGGAAAAGAAATACATATTGTGGAATGTGTATGACCACAAGACATTCTTGGAAAGAAAAAAAAAACATAGTTTTTATAGGCACTTGAACTATTCAAAAAAAATAAGTCCAAAATAATGCATTGTTACATCTAAAAAAGGAGGTGAACATGCTTAATAAATTATCATATATGATACATAAAAATGTATACATGATATAAAAAAAAGGAAAAATAAATATATTTTGAAATAAACATTTTTTTTTTAATTACCTTGTATTTTATATTTTTAAAACACTCCCAATGAACGAATCCTGCGCCCGGGTCTGTTAAATATAAATATTTTGTTATGTACGATTATAATTAGCGGTTTAATCTTCGTTGTGGGGAGACAATAATATTATTATAGAAAAACATGATGTGGTACGTGTACAACGTGTAATAGACTAAATTCCGGGAAAAATTAATTAACAAGTGGTACAATGATTGACGACATATTATTACATATAACATAATATTATTAATGTTATGTTATTAAAACTGTGTGTGTGTGTGTGTGTGTGTGTGTGTGTGTGAGCGAATACCCATAGTGCGAAATATATCCTGCTCTACTTGATTATTTGAAAATCAAAAAAAATATATGATATCAAAATTCCTCGAGCATTGTGTTTTTTAAAATCAAAAATTATTATAAACATAATAATATAAAGGCATTAAAATTATGTAAAATAGTAATTTTTGAAAGAAAAAAATAATAATACTTTTAGAACCTTTTTGTTAGAATTTTTTTTTTGCTTATGACTCAAAAACCATATTGTTTACAGTTATTTTCTCAAAATAAATATAATTATTTCGGGTTGGTTTTGCGCCCCAAACCGTTTTGCCCTCCGCGATAACCCGTGTCATCAATCCATGTAGCCACGTCATTAATAAACGGTCCGCCCCACGCTTAAAACGTCTTCACGTTAAATTATCGCTCTAAAAAGAAAACTTCCTCTTTCGATTTTAATTTGAAAAACTCAGCAGAAAACTAGTATTGTATTTTTATTTTATTAAATACAAAACGATGAAGAGTAAATTTGCATTTCGAACGCGAATAAAATGTAAAGCAGGCCGATGCCAGAGGCTTACTTTAAATTAGTCCGCGAATAAATTTCAAAATATAAACAATTATTTATAATTATGTAATGTAATTACTATTTATAAAACGAAGTAATAATTAAAAGCGCTGATTCTAATGCGAATTGCGTTTTTATTTTATTTTATTTTTTTATTTTTCTGAGAACTCTAAAAACAATGACTTTTGAATACATGCATTTTAAAGATCACTTTCTCGTAACGTTAAAACTCAAAACATTTATTTTGAATTTTTTGAACTCTTTATTTATTTATTTTTAATTTAATGACAGCTTTGTGATTTAAAAGCATTTTTCTACATTTTGAACGAAAAAAATGTAATGACTTGTAGTACTTAAGTACATCGTTTTTATATCTAAGTCTGTGAATTTATAGAAAAATTGATTCTTTTTTTGCTTTTCACTTCAATATGAAACATAACTTCCTAAACGTGAAATTTGAATCATGGACAACAAATTCAACTAAGAAACTTTTATTTGGATTTTTTTTTTTTTTTTTTGACCTTTATAACTTTTAAGTAATTTTATTGTATTTTAGATTCGGAACGAAGCGAAGGAGCTAATGTTTTACAATTATATTTATTTATGGATTTTTATTAAGTATACACGTTTTCGTTTAGTTTTGACAAGCAACTTTTTTGAAATTGGATTTGCTTCTAGGTGGTACGCTTTAAAGAGGTCATTTTTCGAAGTACTTGATTTTTTTCTCAAATGTTAAAAAACTGCATAAAAATTGACAAAAAAGACTATCTTAAGAATCTATCCTTTTTTAATCCAAAAAAGTAAAGTAAAGTGAAATAAAGCAAAGCATAGGTAAGTAAAAATAAAATATAGACAAGAAAGCCAGACATACTTTCGCACCATTGGTATTCACAAATTGTCTTGACTTTTTTAAAAACGTGATTTTTTCAGCGTTTAAAACTCAAAAGCAATTATTTTAAGTGCATTTTCGATTATTTAAATGCATGTTAAAAGTTTTTTTTTCCCCCCCGCATTGAATCGACAGCCCCATTTTATACCCGAATGTGTACATCACATTATTCTTTACATTGTTATCTCGCGCAACTAACCCGCAAACACACAGATGCGTTTGCATTATTGTAGTTTGAAAATATGTATAACTGTAAACCGGTAATATTATATGTATACAAAAATCTTTATAAATCGATTTTTAAAATGCAGTTCAGTTATACACTTAGTAGGCGCACACGTAAGCGATTAACGTCATTAAATTTAGATTCCCTCCCCCCCCGTCGACTTAATGGCGGATCATTTCTCTCCTTTGTACAGAGTTGAATTTATCAAAAACAGTAATAGGCGAACCGTTTTTCTATCGGTATAAATTATAGTAAACATTATTTACATTTCATCTCAGAAGTTTGACTCCGGTGTTGACTATATTATATTTTGAACAACATTAATAATTTATTACAGATGTTTATTTGCCCGCTATACATATTATAATAATATATTATGTTATACAAAATCGACTCGTGATTAAAATAAATATATTTTATTCCGTCTGTGTTACGATTCTAAATAGAGACATCTTATTATTGTAGGGCTGGGATTTTAATGCCCTTAAAAATCGCTAAAAATGCTCTTTAAAAAAAAATGTAAAAATGACCAAAAAAAATTTCGAAAAATGCACTAAAAAAATGTCTTTAAAATTTATTTATAATAGCTTAAAATTCAAAAAATTATGTGACTGGTGTGAGGGTGGGCGTCTTTATCGATTTTAATGTTCCAGGCAAGATGAGAAATTATATAATGTATAAGAATAGTTGTGGATAAGATACTATTTAATCTATTGTTAGCGTATAAAATAAATCCCATATTATAAGTTAATAATAAAATTTTGAATTTAAATTTTAGGCCAAAAATGACCTAAAAACCTATAAAATGCCCTGAAAAAATGATAAAATGACCGTAAAATCAAATATTGTCATAAAACGCAAAATAAAATTTCTTATTCTAATTGAAAAACATCTAAAACGATTTATATCGAAACAAGCATCGCACAGAAAGCTTCGGAAAACAATGCATCGAAATCCCAGCCCTACTTATCAGTATTTAAACTTTTCGATTATAACCAACGGTCCACGGGAATCGAAATTCCGACCAAAATCCCATTTTTCAAAATAAACACTAAGGGGTGAATAGGCACGTAAAAGGAAATAAACATAATGAAACCGATGACACCGCGTGACAAAATAATAATATTTAGTTCAAGGCACACAAGGACAAGGGAAAAAAAAGCCGGACATACTTCGCACGATGGGGTGTTCTTCGCACAACGGATGGGATTCTCTTGACGGGTGTATTTAATTTTAAAGAAACGACAAATCATTTCTTCAATAAAACGATTCTGAACGATGGAAGTCAATATAAAAATAAATAAGAAAAAAAAATGTTAGAAAAATATCCAAAATTTTTTTTTTACATTTCCAAAATTTTTTTGCGCCAAAATCTTTCCTTTATTTTTTCCTATCTATGTTTAAATTTTCATAAAATTCGGATTAAAAAATTATGGTTACCGAGTCGTTTTTATAAAATTTTGGGTAGTTTTTTCCAAAAAAAGAATTGAGAAATTCAAAAACGACCTCTCTAAAGTACCATTATTTAGAGGCGATTCCGATTTCAAAAAGTTACTGATCGAAACTTTTGGACAAGTAATTCCGTACGAAAAGTTGTACACAGAAAAAAAAAATAAACGTCAATGTAAAACACTAGCTTCTTCACTTCGTGTAGAATCTAAAAAAAAGGTAATATAAAATATCATAAAATTGCGTACGTAAGCTTTTTATAATATTTTCCGTTGCGTTAGTGCGGCTACAAGATTTCCGTTCGCTGTCGACGCCAAAAATATTGTGTAAAAACATTTTGAAAATAACAGAGAGTTCAATCAATGGACAACGTGTTATTTTGGGGAATAAACAGGTGTGCGTATTAATTTTGGGGTACAATAATAAATGCATAGACGTACCTGTTGCAGTGTGCGCGTGCATTAAAAATCGAAACTCGTGACGGGATCGTAGGACTAGCGTATATAATAGAGAAACGGAAAATATCTTTTATCTTGTGTAAACGATCTCGGGGCAATGCGTTTTTTTAAGCAGTACGTGAGCAACGCAATCTCGTAATCAGCTATATAATCTGTGACGATGACGTACTGGATTCGAGACTTTTATCTACAAAAGACTATCTTCAAAAAAAAATACCAAAAACAAAAATAAACTTAATTTCCTCAACACGATTTCGATGGAGGAAAAAAATAATAATTTTCTAAAAAAACAATAAATAAATGAAGCCTTACAGAGAGATCATTAAACGACTATTAATGAGCAGGTAGAGGTATATTTTAACCAACTCCTCGGGTCAGATACTCTTGGTAGGTGTGTGTTGAATTCACAACGAACACAATAATTTTCTTCAATAATACAATTATTCTGAGTGATGTATAATATCAATAATGTAAACAACAATAATAGTAAGTGGCACTAGCAAAATAATTTAAGCAGACGACAAGAAGTCACTCTAACCAGAGTGAGAATTGGACAATCTTTTTTTGACCCATTCATTCTTAATAAGAAAAGACCCACCATCCATATGTAACAAATGCCAAGAAGACCTAACCATCATCCAACACATCATCTTAGACTGCCCAGAAGACAACACCATAAAAATTTTGAATTTCCTTACACAAATTTGTAAACAATCTTTGACTTTAGTCATTTTAATGCATTCATATTTTTAGATTATTGTAACTTTTGAATTTTAAATATTAATGTAACCCCCTTATAATATCATGTACACAAGGATTAGATGTTGAAGCATCTTTTTCTTTTCAATAAAAATAAATAAATAAATAAAAAATAATAATCGTAATTTTCAACACACCCGCCAAGAGTGTCTGACCCGAGGAGCAAAGGATACCCATTGTGCGAATATGAACGGGTTTCTTGTCTATGCTTTACTTATCTTTGATTTACTTCAAACACGCGCATTCAAAAACAAAATTTAAAGCTACAACTCGGATTTGGTATAAAAAAATATTTTTTAAAATCGAACGATTTTAAACGATAGTTTTTACGAAAGTATGTAAACAGTCATTAAATGCAAAAACGTTTTAAATGACAAACAAAAAATAAATTTAAACGTCCAGACGTCGTTGTGTTTTATTCAAAAATATACAGGGTGTCCCAGTACGATTTAACAAATTTTGTTCTATTAATATTATTTTTAAGTTTTTTTTTTTTTTTTGAAAATTATTATTATTGCAACACTGCGCCACAGCGACAACGTATAATTTTTCTTTTTCTTTTTTAAATTCATAAATTTAATATTTAACGCTACTGTTTTAGAAAAAATTCAAAATATCCATTTTGTAAGCCTGATTTATAGAAAAATATCAGTGCTTAAATATTTATCAAAGATTAATCCGATCATTTACTACAACTTTTTTTTTTAAGTTTGTGAATAATTTTATAATTTTGTCAGTAAATAATATCATGATTTCTTTATCAATGTTATTTAATAATTATTTGCAAACTTAAAAAAAAAAAAATAATGGAGAAAATGACCGTATTAACCTTTATTAGAGATTTATGCATCAATATATTCAAGATTTCTGAAAATCAGTATCACTATTTTTGAAATTTTTCTAAAACTGTGTTATAAAATTCCAAATTGGAAAATTAAGGTCCTAAAAAAAAAATGATAATAAAAACTATTAATAAAACAAAAATTATTGCATTTGTCAAATAGTAATGGGATACCCAATGTAATGTTACGCGGTCGTTATGATATAATAATATTATTATGTGAAAAAGTTTACGCGCAGAATTCGTTTGAATTAAATATTGTTTTGTTTAAAATATGGCGTCGGAAAAAAAAAAAAAGCAAAAACAAAAAACGCGATTCGATCGATTCAAGACCGGTGGCGGTCGCGTGTGTCCGATAATAATGATTATTAATCGAGACGATTATTTATCATGTAATCAAATAATGATCACGAGATCGTGTTACACGATATATCCTTATTATACCCGTAGGGCGTACGCAGACGTGAAGGACAATCACACTGCCGGCATAAAAATATTATATTACATATTTTAGATTCTGAACGAAGTGAAGAAGCTAGTGTTTTTACAATGACAGAGCCGGGTTTTTTCAATGTGTGTTTTTTTCTCTCTCTCTCTCTCTCTCTCTCTCTCTCCCTCAATAATTAGTGGGTTTAATCCAGTAAAGCAGCCCGGGTGTTTTCAATGGATTTTTAAAAATTTTAATGGGTTTAACCCAGAAAAGTAGCCCGGGTTTTTTCGGGCTGGGCTTTTTCGTGCCGACCGTGCTTCATTCGGAATCCAAAAAAATGCCGTACCGAAACGATGTGGCACCACCAATCATACCGACGCGCGTCTGCCGAAACGTATTTTGTAAAAACACACACACACGTTGTGTAAAATATATAAAAATATTATATTTTTATATAGGTCCGACCGTGCACACACGCGTTATTATCGCGGCGAATGAAACGCGATAATGCCGCGTAAAATGTGTGTTATGGGCAATTTTCGACGGACAATTGACCGACGGATACATTGCACACTTGACACACTCATCGCACATTATAATATTATTACGTACCCTAACATTGTTGTATTTTACACACGCGAGTGCGTTGTAATAATACGTATAAAACCAACCGAAATCGCGTTATACCTGTGTGTGCCGATGGTGAATTTTCGCGCCATCGACGCTAGACCGCCGCCGCTCGGGATCTCACTTACGAAAATTTCCGCCGTATTACATGCGTACGCGATACGGTAACGTGAATTATAAATAATGAGTACGCTGCACGTCAGTGTCCGAAGAATATAACTTTTATTAAAAAAAGTGTTCGTTTGGCGAGAAATCGATTGATTCCGGTCAAATTTGTTGACGCGCCTGCTTTGAGTCGACTACAAAACAGAGCCGAAAGTTCTACTTCTCTAGCCCCCGCATTTTATTAATACGGTAATAAAAAATATGAAGACAACAGAGACGGACATACTTCGCACCACGGAACAGGGGATACTCTTGAAGGGGGTGTGTATGATTATTTTAAACAAACGATAAATCTGCATATGTACGTCAATACGACGATTCTGAACGAAAGAAGTCAATAATATTATAAAGAACAATAATAGTCGTCATTTCATCAACACACTCACCAAGAGTATCTGACCCGAAGAGCGAAAACTGTACGTGGTGCGAAGTATGTCCTGCTTTCTCGTCCATACTTTTAATTTACTTTACTTTTTGTTATCTAATAAATAAAGAAAAAAAAAATTTAATGTTCGAAAAATGTCCAAAACTTTTTTTTCACATTTTCAAAATTTTCTCACGCCGAAATCTTTATTATTTATTATTGTCTATCTATGTTTAAATTTTCATAAAGTTTGGATCAAAAAATGATGGTTCCTGAGTCTCTTTTGTCAAATTTTGGGTAATTTTTTTCAAAAAAAAAAAAAAATTGAAGAATTGAGAAATTTAAAAAATTACCTCTTCAAAGTACCAACTAGAGGCAAATCCAGTTTCAAAAAGTTACTGTTCAAAACTTTTGAACAAGTAGATCTATACGAAAAAGTGTTCACAGAAAAAAATAATACAGAAAATAAACATCATTGTAAAAACACTAGCTTCTTCTCTTCGTTCAGAATCTAATAACACATTTTAGTAGACTCTGAATGAATAATAAAGTTATTTTACAATGATTTTTTTTTTTTTTTTATGTGTACACAACTTTTTGAAACTTTTTCTCAATTATTTTCTATTTTTACTACATTTTTTCAACAGGTTTTACTCGTTTTTAAAAGTCATACATATTTTTATTTTTTATTTGTTAAACACATTATTTTGATAAAACTAAACATTCGAAAAGAGAAACGTATCATCATATTATATCCTTTAATTATTCGTATATGATTATTCCATTTTTATGTTGACATTATTTTGCATTTCCTTTTCAAATTAATTTCGTCGCCTAGTATTTCGCGACATCGTGATTTGTGACATTGTGAATGTGAACGCGATTATAAAAAAATGATTCATATGTATATTTCTGTTCTAATTTTAATTGTACATAACATCGTATAAATTCAATAAAAATGTAATTTATTAATCACGAATTGTGTTGTGTATGAATTTATTACGTAAAAACGGAATATTTTTGAAAATATTAGAAGCTGTAAAGTAATTCTAAAGTTTTTGAATTTTTAAGTAATTTTTTGGTACTTTTTAAGGAATTTTTAAAATTATTTTAATATTTTTTCGCACGTCTTAAATATTTTTAGGTCATCAAGTTCTAGGCCCAGTGATATGAGTAAACCGTGAATCGAAAAATGTTATTTTGTTCATTTTTTTAACTAATGTTATAGTGGACAGGACAACTAAAAGGACTGTATTTACAAAAAAAATTCCCATCACTTGTTGCGCGTCGAACAGCGATCATAAATATACAATATACGCGTGACGTCACTGCCAACTAGTGCGCACGGTTTAGTGCGGTCCTATTATTTTTTACACGAGAGATGCTAACGAGGTGCTTTATAAACAATTATTAGAAAAAAAAAAAAAACTACTAATCGTAAAATAAGAAAAAAAATATCAATATATTAAATTTACATACATTTAAATAAATTATCTATTAAAGTTAATAATTAACTTATACATTTAGAACCATGTGAAATTTTCAATTATTAAATCACTGTAGCTCGGTTTTAATATGAAGAGCTAAATTCGAAAGTATCTAATAACTGTATTCGTTTTATATTCAAATATTTTTTTGGAAAATAATTAATCCCTCCTAATAAGTAATATTCAATTTTTAAAATATCATCTAACTTTCGTAATATATAACAGTATAACCCACATAAATACTTGTATTTCGTTACTAATGGTTAAATATAAGCATTTGATATACATTCACTAAATTACTATTTTAAAAAGAAATATATAAACAATTACAGCACCTATTTTAAATCACACATTATAAGCATACAGCTCAATTTCAATTATTAGAAGTTATATTGCTATAAAAAAATTAAAAAATGAATGTTTTAAATAACTTACCACGAGTTACAAGTTGAAATTCAATAATAAATAAGATTATTATTCTGATAAATACACATAAGTCAACATCAGGTTACAAAGAATAATAAAAAAATTAGATACGCAAAATAAAAATGAAATAAATAACGAAATACATAGAATATATTACAATTAATAAGAAACGATAATTATATCGATGACCATAATAACATAGAATATATCAAACATCTGGTGGAAAATTATATATCGTTGTCTAATAAATATAATTTTCCTTAAAATCTATTTGTACATTTAAAATATTATTAAAACCATTATATTTAACTTCGTAATGAACAATTAATTCTTCTAAAACTGAATTTCTATAAGTATTTATTTTTTTGATCGTGTAACATATTCAAATCTTTTCCTATTTCAAAATGTACTGTATGTTCTTTGTATCAAATTTCAAAATTTCTACTAGTTTTTCCCGTATAAAATTTATTGCGACTACGAATAAGTTTTTACACCCCGTAATTCTATCATAACTGACAGAATTTTTACTTGTACATGTTTTAACATTATTTTTAATTGTTTGAATTGAATTATTTTTAGTCTTAAATGCTATTTTCACATTATTATTATTTTAATTTAAAATATTATCATAATATCTGCTAGACAAGAAGTTTTGAAATTTTACCACAGATGTTTAATAATATATTCTATGTATTTCGTTATTTATTTTATTTTGTATACCAAATATTTTTATTATTTTTTGTTACCTGACGATGGTTTATAGTCGTAACTGGTTGTTGTTACCTTCATGAACTTTTATTAAATTCTCTAGGCATATATTCTTTCTGTGGGTATTATTTTTCTTGTAATATATACTGTTTCATTGTATACATATTGTTATTTTTTACAATGTATTACATTTATTTATTAAATAATTTTCTTGCATCAACACATCAAAACAGAACGACCGAAGAATGGCAAATGATATAATAACCTTGTGTTATTTATGTTATTAAAATGCAATTTTTCAAATAGGAAATAAATAATTTGTCATGTCAATGATAATCATAAATAATAATATCAAAACGCTACTGAAATAAATTCAGTTGTATTTCATATACAGTATGTAAATTAATTGGAATATCAAATTATTAGTTATCTATTTAAAAGTTTAAAAATCATACAATTTTACAATTGACACACATTATTATTCAAATTTTTTAAAAGTTCTTTTTTTTTAGGTGTTTATCAACTTTGACGATTTAAAAATTCATTTTCAAAGTAAAAAATCGAGTGTTTAGCAGTCGCTCGCTGCGCTCGTACGATGCCATCGTCACAACGCTCCGAAAATCAAAAATATCCCTCGATTTCATATAAAAAAAAACACCTATACATGAATAGTATAAAGAAAATATTCGTTTTCTTAAAAAAAAAAGTACAAACTTAATCGTAACAACCAGTTTTTTTGTTAAAAACCAAATAAACTAACTAACGACAAGTTGCAAGTCGACCCCTGAAATAACATAGTATATTAAAAATATTACACGACAAATTTGTTTCCCACCCACCTAAACATTCTTAAAAACACGATTACATTGTTCAAACTGTAGACATTTTAAATTTACAACATGGAACATGAGGGTAGTTCAATAATAAAGTTGGGGTAACCTAACCTGGTACCCTCATAACTGCAGATGCTACGAGTCCCGAAGCCGATAGCGGTAATACATACGGCCGTTTCGTTGGCGCCACCACTCAAAAGAAAAATGGACTCGTCGCGCTATGAGGCAATACACACCACGCGTGCGTGTGTGTGTGTGTGTGTGTGTGTGCGTGCGCGCGTGTGTGTGTGTGTGGTTGGAGGCAAATCCGGTTTCAAAAAGTTACTGATCGAAACTTTTGGACAAGTATTTCCATACGAAAAGTTGTACACAGAAAAAAAAATAAAAAATAAATAAATAAATAAACATCATTGTAAAAACACTAGCTTCTCCGCTTCGTTCAGAGTCTAAAATATATTGATGATTTTTTTTTTTTTGACGTGAACATTTTATATTTTAGAATTCTCGAGCCAAATTTTAAGCCAGCGTTTTCCGAGTACTCGGAAAATGAAAACGTGAAGTCATAATATGATGATTAGGGCCCAGAACTTGATGACCAAAAAATATGTAAAAAATGCACTAAGAAGAATTCATAAAATGACATTAAAATGTTAAAAAATGACAAAAAAAGTGACATTAAAAAATATATATTGCATATTTTAAAAATCGAAAAAAAATATATATTAATAAAAATTTTTTTCTTTTATTGAAATTCTTATACTACTACTGTAAAAATGACATTAATATTTTATATTTTATACAGTCGAAAAAAGAAAACTATATAGTATATATATATATATGTATATAAAAAAAAATCAATACCTAATAATTATATTTAAGAAAAAAATATTTACGTTATAATAAATGTACAAAAAGTAGAAAAATGAAAAAAATTCACCAAAAATAATAATAAAATGACCGTTAATCGAAAAATTCCCCAAAAAAAAAATGCAAAAAATGCAAATTAAAAATTATTGTATCAAATTTCTGTAGAGACGAACGACATATTAGAGCAAAAGAAAAAAAGATGCGAATTTATCAAGTTCCGGGCCCTAATGATGATATTCTCGGACCGGGGAAAGGGAAAACGTTTTCGAGATACGTATTTGGGCGAAAAGAGAGAGGTCATGTGTTTAAAAAATGAGTCATTTTTGGGCGCGCGAAAAGAGTCCCCCCTCCCCGTCCGCAACGAGTCCGTCTGTGCGTGACTGTGTGTGTGTGTGTGTGTGTGTGTGTTTGTGTGTGGTGTGCGAGTAAACGTACGTATAACATTATTATTATAGTGTGTGTGTGTGTGTGTGTGAGACCGTCGTCGTCGGTGTGAACTCGTAAGACGTCTGTGTGTGCGTGAAAACCTTGTGCACGTGTGCGTGTGCGAGTGTAGTGGGAGTCTACGACGACTCTGAGCGAAGGCGAAGGCATATACGCGCGACGGACACGGACGGCGGCGACGACGACGACGAGTGTTGTTTTTTCGTACGGTTTTTTTTTTTTTTTTCCTCCTCCCCCCCCCGTTTTCGAATGAGCCTCGCGCAGTGTGACGCGAACCGCGGCCGAGCCATCATCGCGTCTGACTGTTGTTGTACGTGAGCGTGAGACATTCGTCTGCGCGCGATATATTATTTTTATCATCCTCAAATCATTATTTCGTTATTAATTTTTGCGCGCGTCGTTGTCGCGTATTGTCATCGCATATCATTTTA
The DNA here is from genome assembly GCA_025469315.1 of Stegophylla sp. TES_Ste_2020. Taxonomy (NCBI): domain Eukaryota; kingdom Metazoa; phylum Arthropoda; class Insecta; order Hemiptera; family Aphididae; genus Stegophylla; species Stegophylla sp. TES_Ste_2020. The sequence goes on along the minus strand of JAIPRM010002542.1, from coordinate 8,379 downwards.
TAGTGTCTCGTCGAGGACGCGATATTTAATATTATTATTATTATAGTTGTGTCGTTGGTTATCCGTTTTTTTTATTTTCCATTTATTATCGCGGTACTGAACTGTTATTTATTTATTATCGTTATTAATACAATTATTATTCGCGTCGGTGTGCGCCTATACACGAGTGCGTCGGGCGCGGGTGTATTCGAGACGTTTGAGATGATCGTACGGACGCCATCCCGGTAAGTCACCCGCACTTTAATTATATACATTATGGCTGCATCCGAATCGAGTCCCGAAACTGAAAAAACGTACTAATTGAGTGCCAAGAAATAAAACTCACAATACTAATTGAATGTCCAGGAAAGAAAACCTACTATATTATTGAGTCTCGTTTATAGGTGCTTCCTATGAACATAAATTCCTATCAAATAAAACACAACATTTTCCTTCTCGTTTATTTATTCACTACGGTGTACTAAAAAAAAACACAGACTTAGGACTGTCTACACTTTTATTGTTATAAATGTATGTATATGATTAAAAATGTTGTTTTTATAATTTATTGTTTAAAATAATAGCTCTTCTTTTGAAAATTTTGATTTTAACAAGTCGCGAGTGACGTAGTCTTTTTGAAAATATTATTGAACAACTAAATATTGGGATTAAATTTATAAGATAGATTTTTTTTTTTTCTGGCACACAATTCGAATGCACCGTACATTATGAATCGTTTTACCGATTTTTCGAATATTTATTATTATCAATCAGTTTATGTTTTCGTCATTAAACAATAAAACTCGCGTAATCACGAAAAACACAATATTAATGATATGAAAACTTATTTTAATAACACTTTGAAGGCTATCATAGCCTTCATAAGCGCGCCTTCACAGCCAACGTTAAAGTCTCCGAGAACGCTGTGCCGTTGTAATAGTGATGCGCCAAGGAACGTTTCCAGGACTAAGGAATATTTTTCGAAAATCTTCCCCAAATCTCTTGGGAATATTCTTTCGGTAAAAAAAAAAAAAATCTGTATTTTGGTTCGTTTTATTTGAATTTTTAAGGGTTGGGTGTAGGGAGGCCATTTCAGAGGAAGTACCTTTTTTTTTTTTGAGTAAAAAGTGTTTATCGATTCGACCAAATACTCACAAATCGTATTACTTTATTATTATTATAAACTAATAAAATTACCCAGTTATTAGTTATTTTCAAAAAAAAAAACGTAGAAAGTCGAGACGAGTTTATAATTTAAATAATTTAATTGCAAATTTTTTGGTAAAATATTATAATGTGAAAGTATATTTAAAGTGATGAAAAATTGTATTTTTATGGTTTTTTTAAACAAATTTTAATTCATTTAATGCGTATTATTGATTTATCAAAAAATTTGAAATATAACTCAATTCAAACATATAGGCCGCCGCATAATCATAAAGTAATTATTTAAAATCTCATTTTTACATTGACGACTGAAATTTTTAAGTGTATTACTTGAATAAGTTTTACATTTTTATAAGAATTAGATGTTTTTTTTGAATCGTCTAAAAAATTGTCTTTTCTTCAGTATAATATAGAAAAACTGAACGCGTATAATTCACAGTAAAAAATTAAATATTTGGAAATAATAATATGCATGTACATGATTTTCACGTATCCTTAAAATAACATTTAAGTTTTATATTAATTAATAATCCTTAACGACTCGTAAGAAGCGAACTTCTTACATCAACGTAGGGATTATGAAAGACAGTTATTAAATAAATTTGTTTTCGACAAATCGTTATTTTTGGTTTAATGTATTATGAGAAATTTGAGAAATTATTTAAAGTACAAATATTATTTATGAGTGGATTTTCAAAAATGCTAAGACTCTGTCGTATTGGGGTTTGCTATACTGATGAAATGTGCCTCCCAAAATTAATATAAATGTCTTTTTAAATAAATGTTCGTACCTTTGGCTTAAAGAACACATTATTACTACTATTATTTACTTTTCGTTTGAAAATAATAGGCTTTTTTTTTTGTTTTTACTCTTACAAAGACGTGTTTGAATTGAAAAAGGATATACGAAATCGAGACAGTACCATGTCGCACCTGTACGACGTATCTGTCCTTTTTTCTAAATTGCGTCACGCTCTTGCACCCCCCTTTTTTGCCCGGAGGGTACGTCGGGGGACATACCCCACGTGCGCACGCCCACGTACAAAATATATATGTATAGAACAATATGGTGTTACAGTTAATTAGAAATACAGAGTTTGGATTGAAATTACAGGCGCGGATCCAGAAATCATAAATAGGAGGTGCTCGATCAATAGAACTACCTAACTGCTAATAGCAGCTAACTACTAATTACACCTTAATATAAATCTCTACTTATAATAATTATACATATATTTATATATCTATTACAAAAAAACATTTTAATGCATTATCCACTTCATTTATTTAATTATTACTAATGATCTGCTCAGTTTATTTTACGTTTTACATTCCGAGTGGGGCGAAGAAATTAGTGTTTTAACAATGATGTTTATTTTATTTTTTCATATAGAAATTCTTGTCCATAAGTTTCGGCCAGCAAATTTATGAACTAGAATTTTCCAAAATTTTCAATTGTTTGTTCAAAATTTTGGAAAAACTACTCAAACGTTGACAAAAATGCGTTTAAAGTTTAAAATTATCTATCGTTTCTTTAAAATTTAACATGCCTACAAATTCCACCCAAGGATCGAACAAAGCTCATGGTGAGAAATATGTCCAACTTTTTTATAATAAATTTTTTTATTTACCTACATTTTATTGTATTTCAATTTCACGCAAGTGTGGCAAGCGATTGCGTTAAAAAAAATATCATATTTTTCAGTCAATTAATAATTGTATATAATTTTGTGTAGTGAGGTCATTGTGACAGGGGGGTGCTCGAGCACCCATAGCCCCCCTCCTCTAATGCCGCGCCTAAATGAAAATATAGCTGATCGGAGGAGGGGCCACATTTTTCGGTTTCCTTTGCACCTCAAGGTTTTCTAAATCAGGTCAAAAGCGTCGTGTCAATCGCTTCTTTACCGAATAAAAAAATATAAAAAAAGAAAATTTAAATAATTTACCTACCGTCTAGATCGTATCGAATTTTGTTTATTTCTATACTTACGTAATATTATGTATAGATCACATAATTTTTACTGTCGACTGTTTCAATGTGTAGGATTTAAATGCACACATGAGATATCTTATTATAATTCGGCGGAGTGGAGTAGAGTGACGTTTTGTGTGTCGTACAGTAGGGAAAAAAAAATAAATAAAAATAACTAAACGGTACAATTAACGAAGGAAATCCACATATAAAACGCATAAAAAAAAAAAAAAAAACACTATCAAACTTTGAATATCATTATCATTATTATTCCGTTTAAACGTATACAATAGTTACGACTACTAGTTTTCAATCAAAACAAAAAAAAAAAAAAAAAAAACGTTATATATATACTCGTATTATCATAAATTAAACGCGTAACGTATATACGCGAGCGCGTTTCCTATACAATAATAAATGGAGACGTATTCGACACAACGGGTTCTCTAAAGGTTTTTTGTGTTTTTGTTTTAACTCTTGCACTCTCACAGCTTACAATACACGTATTTCGTTTACCGTGTGCATAATTATTTTATAATGCGCGCAACACGTTACCTTGACGAATCTAATCACGGATGCGTACAACTAGACACTATACTTGGAAACGCGTATTGCACACTCCGTCGCTGCGCTTTGATTATTCGACATTTACACTGCTTGGAAACGTAAAGAAGAAGACAATTATTACTAGATCAACATTGCTTTTAAATTCACAAATATAATTCGCAAATACAACAAACTTTATACATATATAATATATTAGCCAATTTCATAATAAGGTGAATTTCACATTAAATTGGTTGATACTGAAGGTAAATAAAATAACTCTATACATCCTAATTTACATAATTCAGAATATTATCCAATCAAATTATTCAGTAGTTTGTATATAGAAAAATTAGATCTAATTTCTTTCATCTTTTTCCCAAAGAATCTAAGTGTAAAATATTAAGCAAAGGTGTATAAGATGTATGTGGTTCTCTATACGTATATTTCACATTTCACGGAAACAAATCGTAAAAATCTATTTTGAACAGCCTCTGTTTCATTAATTAAGCCTAATTGACATGGAGACCAAAGAGTGGAATTATAATCTAAACAGGATCTTAAATATTGAACAGTATATGGATTTTAGAGTGATAGGATTGTTAAATGCGTTGCAGCGACGTCTAATAAAATCCTAATCTACTTGCAGCTTGATTTATAATTTTTGAAATATGTAAATTAAATGTTAAATTTGGCTCAAAAATAATTCCTAAATCGTTGATGTATGTATCGATTAGTAATATTTTATTAGAGATATTATATGAAAATATTATTGGATTTTTTTTTACGATGAGAGGAAATGAAGTTACACTTTTGTGTGTTTAAATATTAATATCATTATTAGAACACCAATTTACAATTTCATCAATATCTAATTGAAGTATGTTTGTTTCGTCCATAGATTTAATTCTTCCAACAAATTTACAGTCGTTCGCAAAAGAGTATAATTTTGTGAAACGTCAAACGGAATTCATATCGTTTAAAAATACATATATTAAATGATAGTGGAGTTAGGTTAGACCCTTGGGGAACACCATGAATAGGAGATGAAAAATAATTTTTGTATTTTTTGACTATTTGGATTCTATTCGTAATAAATGATGTAAACCATGATGATAAGGGATTACTAATTCCAATAGAATTTAATTTTTGTGAATTTCTGTGAGAGTAAAAAGTGGTTTACTTTGTCAAATGCTTTTGAAATATCTGTATATAAATAACATCTGCTTGGTATCCATTATCTATGTAGTTTAAAATAGATTGATAGAAAGAAATTAAATTAGTATTATTTGTTGAACGTTTTGCTCGAAAGCCATGTTGATTATTAGAAAGCATATTTTTGAATAGAGGACTGATTTTTATAACCTGGTAAATTAATTATATTATTTTGTCGTTTTAAGTTTCGGATTTTAATGCAAATTGCATTTTTTTTTTTTTTCTGAAAGCGCTAAAGCATTGGCTTTTCAAGCACAAAATTCGTTTTATGTAACAAAGAATTTTCAAAAACGCAACTTTTATATTTCATTTTGTAAACTTTTTGGATTTTCAAAACATTTTTCGAGACGTTTTCAAATCAAATCAAATCTCCTAAAAAATTTAAATGATTTAGCGTGTTTTGTATATTTTGTATATTTTTTGCATTTATTAACATCATATAGATGACTTGCAGTGAACGGTTGATTGTAAATAAATACTCGTTATTTATAAAGTGATTTTGTGAGAATTAAAAATATGCGACAATCCGACGTTTTTTCGCGTTACTTGAATTAACAACGACAATCAATTTTGTATAGCGTATAGTAAGTTAGAACTGTCAAATTATTTCATTTTTGAAAATTCCAAAAGGAAAAGTTTTGGACGTAGGCCACGCTGTTTGTGTTTATACGTTTGTGAGTTCAAAAGAAATAAAAAAATTTAACTTTGTTTTAGAACACTTATTTTTTTCAATAAAAAAGACATTTTTTAGTACATTAAACATTTTCTTTATCGAGGAATCTTTTAGGTTTTTTTTAGTGCATTAAAATCCGAATCTTAATTATCAGTATAAATTAATTTACATAAATTCTCGTTAAAACGTATATATATATATATATATATATTATATTTAATAATAATTGCAGAAGTCGGCATAATGTGAGTTTTACTACGTGTATTATCACTTAATTTGTAATTAAATATCGTTAGTTGTGCAATAAACAGAGATATTATACAGAACGCTCTTATAAATATTTCCAGTTAAACAACACTTACTTTCAGTGGTATAAAAATCGTAAAAACAAAAAGAAAATGGAGGAAAAATACAATTAAATTAAGCACCAATACACGTAAAATTAGAGTTTTTCTGTTTCAAATTAGTTTAAAATAGTACTACTAATTGCTAATAAAAAAAAAAAAGCCGGACATACTTCGCACGATGGGTGTTCTTCGCACGATGGGTGTTCTTCGCACGGCGGGTGTGATTCTCTTGACGGGTGTGTGTTGAATTTTAAAAAAAACGATAAATCATTGCTTCAATAAAACGATTCTGAACGAGGGAAGTTAATAATATAAAAAATAAATGTTAGAAAAACGTCCAAAATTTTTTTTTCACATTTTCAAAATTTTCTTGCGCCAAAATCTTTTTTTATATGATTTTCTATCTATGTTTAAGTTTTCATATAGTTCGGATCAAAAAAAAAAATCATGGTTTCCGAGTCGTTTTTGTCAAATTTTGGGTGATTTTTTCCAAAAAAAAAAATTGAAGAATTGAGAAATTCAAAAACTGACCTCTTTAAAGTACCAACTAGAGGAAAATCCGGTTTCAAAAAGTTACTGATCGCGAAACTTTTGGACAAGTATTTCCATACGAAAATTCGTACACAGAAAAAAAATAATAATAAACATCATTGTAAAAACACTAGCTTCTTCACTTCGCTCAGAATTTAAAAACCAGTCTGTACAAAAAAAATTTTAAAACAAAAACGTCAAACGATAAAAACATTATATTTAGTTTTTCTTTTTCAGTTTTTTGCGTGAAATTATCGTATTAATGCCGCGTAATGGAATAGAATATTTTAATTTTCCAAAAAAAAAAAAAAAATATACAAACGAAATGAAATTTACACGTGAGAAAAAACACGATATTATTATTTTTAAACCGAACTATTGTATTCCGACATCCTATTAATGACCAATTCTCTTATAGAATCAGTCACATCAGTGGCGTAGCGAGGATTACTCAATGGGAGGGGCCAAAAGAAAAAAATATATATAATTATATTAATAAATATAATTTATCTCATGACAATAATATTATATATTATCTACTTTGTCATGATTTGTTAGTATGTACTAGGCTTTTCGTCGTCAATAAAAATTAAAATTATTCATTATAGGTATAATTATGACATTAACTTTAAAATTTTATGTTGTTATTTTATTATGCTTGGAAAATTATGAAGAATTTCAAGAAGATACTTCTTGAAATAAATTACAAACTAAATAAAAATTTGTATTTATAAAATTGTTAGACAAGTTAAATCATCCAAAAATGTACTTTTACCTAAAGATAAAAAGAAATATGTATGTAAATTACTGCAAAACCAAAATATTCTTCACCTTACTCAAAATTCAAAAATCATATTTTTTTATGATTGAATAAGCTAACATTAAAATACTTTATTTTGTAAAGTCTTAAATTTTTATTTCTCTAAGTGATCATCGTTAATCTCATCTATCAATACCTAATTAAAATAATACACTTATGAGAATATTTTATGTTTTGAATATGAAGCAATTGAATAAAAATTAAAACCAATTTAATGGATTCAAAAAATACCGACCGATGGAGGGGGCCATGGCCCCGTGGCCCTCCCCTTGGCCACGCCACTGAGTCATGTAATAGCGTTTTTATTTTCATTCAATTACACACACATTGAATCGAGTGTTTCTTCTCTTCGTTCGTAACCCGACCAAAATAATATCTTCTCGTGAACAATATGAAACTTTATTATAATATATACAAAAAGGTTGTGATACAGATCGATATGATATATATTTTTTATTACGACGACCTTGTACCCGCGTTGAATGACAGCTCTTTTTCACAGCACATCCGAGTGTAATAATAATAATAATAATAATAATAATAATTTATCCTCTCCTGGACGACTTTAATTTCGGAAGATAATTATTATTCCGTGAAGCCAGTGTGTCGACGACGCGCGTCTCCAATAATAATAATTCCCATCGCACGTTATCATTATATTATTATATAGTATAATAGAAAAACCGTATTCAATACGTATCGAATTATAATAATATAATGCGAGTATCTCGTTGAAATAATCATTTTCGTACAGAGATTTTAATTAATAATGCCGGTAATTTACTCGCACGTTATAAAGCGATCGAGTTTGTACGTCCCCAAAATCGTGTGAAAAACCCAATGGGCAAAATATAGCAACAGGTACGACGAGAAACCAACAGGTGCGCGAAATAACGAATATTATATTTAGTCAATCACTTATAATTCAGTGGTTCTCAGCCGGTGTGTCGCGACAACCTAGTGTGTCGCGAATTATTGTTAGGTGTGTCATCAAAAAAATTTTTTATTTATATTTTAGAGTTTAAACTATATTATGAACCTTATACTGTAAAGAAAGGTTCACACTACACCATATCACAAACATCTCAATGAAATATTTTTGTGAAAATATAAAATCTTTAACTATATA
>JAIPRM010002541.1:0-29983 GCA_025469315.1 Stegophylla sp. TES_Ste_2020 | reverse complement strand
TTCAGAATCGTTTTACTGAAGAAATGATTTATCGTTTCTTTAAAATTTAATACGCCCGTCAAGAGAATACCACCCGTCGTGCGAAGTACACCCATCGTGCGAAGTATGTCCGGCTTTTTTTCTAATACTTTTTTTTCTCATTAATTTTTTTTCCTTTTTTTTTCTTTATTTGTTAGATAAAAAAAAAAAGTAATGTAAAATTAAGTAAAGTTTCTACTCACTGTTTATAAGCTTAGATTAGTTTACTGGGTTTTTGGTTGACCCGCTTCGCTCCACACATTGCTGTGGAACGTGGGGACATTTCGGCTTGATAATCGACTTGCTGTGCGAAGTCGGAAGTGAGCTGCACCAAATTGCTCGGTTACTAAACTGCCTACTTCGCACAGCTAGTCGATTATCAAGCTGAAATGTTCCGACTTGCCCAACAAACCGAGGGATATTTTTAATGTGTGGAGCGAAGCATAACAAACGTAACGAGTCGACCAATATCAGATAAACTATCCTGCGCTTGTTGACCACATAACCAAGTAGACAAATATCACATGCATTTCAAAACGTAGAATAGGTAGCGAGGAAATATTTATCAGTACTGAGGTAGTGAAATCAAATCTGACTTAAAACACTAACCCTTCCCTATAACAAAACTGTAAATGTTATCACGATCAACTGTTGTGACCAAATTGTATACTTACAATGAAAACTATTTCTCAGGAGAGTCTTCAAAACCGGACTCAAAAATAGGATGGACTTTACTGTGTCCAAACGAGTCTCATATCAAGACTTCCTGGTATAAAAGCTTTACGTTGCCCTCGTTGATCGAGGCGGTTTTCCCTTTTTTTCAATTATAAATTATTTTCTTTATTACCTACCTCAGCTCATTTTGCATTACTGACACTTAATGGATATTGTCTTATAATAAACAAATAATATTAAGTTTATTACACTTTATTACTCAGCTCGTTTTAGCTTCTTAAACACTAATATCTATACATAGTCTACAGTGGTTAAATATTTTATTATTTATATACCTTATTATTCTGATCATATATAATACACTAACTAATGAACTAACTATTAATTAATCATACTTAAAATTATGTAGGTACTAGCAGATACTATAACTTATGAATTATGAATAATCCTTTTGTTTTAAAGGATTATTGTTATCTATTAGGCATACTCATATACAAACTATTTGATTTTGAATACCTACTTACCGTAGAAAAGATTCTATAATATAAATATTAAATAAGTAGGTACTTAATGTTCAATAATTATGCTACATACTGAGGGTAGTATAAATTATATATGTATTAATTATTATGACTAACAATTTTCAAGAAGGTATACCAACTTTTTAAACTCTGTGTAAGCAGTTTTAAAGTATATAATAAATATTCAATATTATGTTTCAATTATAATTTTTGGTGTTTAACAGCATAATAACTCGGTTATTAATACTTATATTTATAAAGTATGCATGATGAGCACCAGAATACTTGCTCACTTATTCAATCTATTGATTCAGTTTTTAAATAGTTACTAACAACTATTTAGATAATGAATAATGATCTAAATATAATTATATCACCTGCGTATAGCTATAAATTTATATTTTTTGCATTTTAAATTTATTTTAGTCAATATTATCTTAATGGTAAATATTTTAATAAAACAACGGGTATACATATAATATATATATATATATATATATATTTATTATGATTATTATTATATGAATAAGACATGAACAGAACGCATTGTTTTGTTGTTCAATTATTCAATCGATAACATTCTATATTCAATATAATATCATAGCGTAGGTGCCTATGTTATAACTAAGGTTAGGAAAATGATGTAATAAAAACATACAATAAAGGCATTAAAAAGTTTCAAATAATGCTACAAAAAATGCTGTTATTTATAAATATGCAGTCAAAATATTATTTGAGAATGTAAATGTTTAGCTAAAAATGATTTTTAATACCGAAAAATAACTTAATAGTGAACGCTTTTCATAAGTTCAAACAAATTAATTCTTAGAACACCAAAATACTATTAAATGCCTATTAATGTAAAACAAAAAAATTTTAAATATTTTATTAAACTGTAGGTACTGTTTATAATATTTTTTAATATAAATACTCTTTAACATAATATATTGTATAATTTTCTTTATGTTTTGTTTGTTTTTTAATTTTAATTTTTTTGATAATTTTACTTTAATTTAATAAATATGTATCTAAATGTGCCAAAATTATGGAATATGCATAAAAATAACAAAAACTGAATATAAAAGCTAACAAAGTGACACTCAAGTAACAAAAATGCATTAATTCATGAAAAACGTAAGAAAATACAAAAAAATGCAACAAAAACAATTATTTATTTAATAGTGTTGGGTGAGTAATGTAGATATTTTATATAATTTTTTTCGAGTCAAATTGAGTTGCAATGTTCAGTAAGTACCCGAATATTGTGAGTTTGTGTGTTGCGTTGCCAAATTCGGCGTAACATATGCATGGCAGTCCGTGTAATCAGTGATAACTGATAAGCGTCGCGGCCTTAAGAAATGTATTTGGGCGGCAGTCAAAAGCCACGCCGTAATTACCGACTTGTATCGTATTAAATTAAGTGTCGAAAAATACGTAGGATAAGATAAGCGAATAACAATACATATCTCTTAGTGTCTGTTATCTTGAAATAAAATACTCGATTAATTTGTCCGTACTTTCTTCGATTTTTTTAGATTCTGAATGAAGTGAAAAGCTAGTGTTTTTACAATGATGTTTATTTTTTTAATTTTAATTTCTTTTTATTATTTTTTTTTCTGTGTACAACTTTTCGTATAGAAATACTTGTCCAAAAGTTTCGATCAATAACTTTTTGAAACACGATTCGCCTCTAGATTGTACTTTAAATAGGTCATTTTTTGAATTTCTCAATTCTTCAATGTTTTTTTTTAAAAAAAAAACACAAAATTTCAAAAACACGACTCGAAAACCATCATTTTTTGATCAGAATTTTATGAAAATTTAAACATAGATAGAAAATCCTATGAAAAAGATTTTGGCGCAAGAAAATTTTGGAAATGTGAAAAAAAAATTTGGACATTTTTTTAGCCTTTTTTTTTCTTATATTATTAACTTCCTTTGTTCAGAATCGTTTTACTAAAGAAATTATTTATCGTTTCTTTAAAATTTAATACGCCCGTCAAGAGAATACCATCCGTCGTGCGAAGTACACCCATTGTGCGAAGTATGTCCGGCTTTTACCCTTGTAAAATGTTTAATTCTTTGTCTGTAAGAAATTTTATTGCACCAAAATATTCGCAATGAAATTTTGTATCTAGACACAAAGTTTCAAAAAAATCGGTTTGGCCATTTTTCTTATATGTACGTTAAAGTGCGTAATTTTAGGTACAATTAACGAATTTAGTCGAAATTCTAACTTCAAACGGTTATAAAAAAAAAAGTTGACTAACGATTTTTGAGATTTTTTCATGTCAATTAGACATATATGTCAGTGAGATCATATTAAATTTTCAAGTCTAAATTTTTATTACATAAAAACCAACAAAAAATGAGAAATTTTCAAAATGCTGTACTTAACTCAAAATTGATTAAATCTTTTTGAAATTTTTATGAAATGCTCTCGTAACTATTTTTAGTGGTTGGCGAAAATTTCAAGTCCTTATCTGCATTATTTTAGAAGTTATGTCAAAAAGTAATTTTCATTTTTACGGAAATTGCGGTAATTGCATATTTTGCCGATTTTAGTCAATTTTTTTTTTCAACTTTTTCACATTTTTAAAAAAAATATTGAGAAATTTAAAAAGTGACCTCTCAAAAGTACCATCTGGGTTCGATTTTGGATTTATAAAAATACTGATCGAAACTTTTGGACGAGTATTTCTGTACGAAAAAGTGTTCACAGAGGAAGAAAAAAAATAAACATCATTGTAAAGGTACATATTATTATAGTACTTATTAAGATATTGTATTAAATAAATAAATGTTTACGATTTGCAAAGCTTGTAAAATAATTTTACCTACACTGATGTTTATATAGGTACGTAATTCCAACGAATATAAACGTAGCCTCCTCTCATATATACCACTGATGCAGTGGAGTATATAATGGCAACTTATCTATCACAAATGTCATAGCAGATTTTGTGACTGAGATCCCCTCCGAGGACATGACATGTTATATAAATATAATTAAATACGAATAATTAATTAATAGTAAAATAATATAGGTAATTATTATATAGCCGTAGCAATAGCTACTATTAAATTCCATATAGGTGGTAGGTTATGCTTGTATTAAGTAGTAAGTACTAAGTACAGTGAATTTAATAGTACTTAGCCATACTAACAACTAAGCTGACGAGCATGAGCATGAAAGTATGTAAAAAAAAAAAGCCTGTTATAAATCACACCATTTGCATTCTTCACTTTTCAAATGGGACTAGGTGAGTGTGTTAAATTTTAAAGAAACGATAAATCATTTCTTCAATAAGACGATTCTGAACGAAAGAAGTTAATAATATAAAGAACAATAATAGTCGTCATTTTCAACACACCCACCAAAAGTATTTGACCCGAAGAGCGAAGAATATACATGGTGTGAAGTATGTTCGGCTTTCTTGTCTATACTTTACTTTACTTTACTTTTTTTTATATAATATACAAAGGAAAAAAAATAAATGAGAAAAATAATATTAGAAAAATGTCCAAAATTTTTTTTCACATTTTCAACATCTTCTTGCGCCAAAATCCTTCTAATATTATTTTCTATCTATGTTTAAATTTTTATTAAGTTCGGATCAAAAAATGATGGTTTCCGAGTCGTTTTTGTCAAATTTTGGGTAGTTTTTTCCAAAAAAAAAAAAACTTGAAGAATTGAGAAATTCAAAAAATGATTTCTCTAAGGTACCAACTAGAGGTAAATCTGGTTTCAAAAAGTTACTGATCGAAACTTTTGAACAAGTAGACCTATACGAAAAGTTGTACACAGAAAAAAAATAATATAAAATAAACATCATTGAAAAACAACCAAAGAAGAAAATAATCTAACAAAAAATTTAAATAGAAAATTGGTGTCGGCACAGTTAACATTTACTGTACCTAAGTCTTTAACCATTACTCATCATAAGATACAGATTATAATGTATTACACATCAATTATCTTAACTATAAAAATAATTGTAATATTGTGTAATATAAATTAAGAATTTTTGTATTAACTAGTAACTGTAGCTTAAAATAATTATGCAAAAAAGTTCAGGGTTAAACAGCTCAAATGTAATGATTACCTGTATACAGTGACGCAACTAGAATTTTTTCAAGGGGGGGTGTCCACCTATAAATTTCTGCTATAATTATTTAAATATAAAATTATAATCAATGTTAATGGACATTTTACAAGAATTCATTAATTAGAAATTTCACTGCCTTTTCCACGAGTTAACATTTTTACTGCCTGTATAGAATTTTAAGAATAGATTATCTATTCATTATAAATTCATTTTTTTTCAATTTAAAGTGGGTTATTGAAATTTGAAATGCATTGTATAATAATTGAAATTATCTCGTGTCAAAGAACTCACACTTCACAGTATCAATATTATTAAACATTTTGAATGAAATAACGATGAATAAATAATTATAGTGTTATAGTATCAAAGATGTAACCTAATGAATTAATTAGGTTTAGGTACCTATTATTCATTTCATTTATTGGCTATTGTCTATATTGAGTGAATTCGTAACATACTTAACCCACTTTAAGATACGCATTATTTATTTTTATTGTTTTTACAATAGTGTTTATTATTTAATGCTTTCTTTCTTCTTCTATAAACGCTTTTTCGTATAGAAATACTTTTCCAATAGTTTCGATCAATAATTGTATAGAACCGAAATCACACCCAGATGGTACTTCAAAAAGGTAATTTTTAAATTTCTGAATACTTTTTCTAAGAGCATGCAAAAACTACCCAAAATTGACAAAATACGTTAAAATACATCATAACCTGAATTTTTATAAATTCGATTTTAGTTTTATTACATAACATCAAAAATAATGAAAATTGAAAATTTCACCAATTTCTTAACATAATCGCCAATTTTGAAGTAAATACAGAACTGTGAAAAAATTGGAAATTTCTTATTTTCTTATAGTTACTATTTCATAAAATTTTAATGTACTGATATTAAGACCTAAAAATTTAATATATATTCATATGTATTACTAAAGGTACTAAAAAAATCTTGAAAATCTTAAGTCAACTTTTTTTTTTATGACTGTTTAAAGTTGTGATTTTGACAGAATTCATTAGTATGGGGTAGGCAACCGGGACTTTTGACCCCCCCTCCCCACAAGATGCGTAAGATGTGTTTGGGGGAATAGTATAAGACAATCCATTTTATTTTAGTATTGATTGAAAGTCAGTTATTAAACATGAAAACACAGTCTATAGTCTACAAAATATATAAATACAAAAATTCTAACGCAAGAACATGACTTTTCTATGCTTAATCGCAAATTCGCGAAGAGGAACAAAAGAAATGATCCGTATAGACTGCAGAGCGCAGACCTACCATATCTACCATTATCTTATTTATTTACCTATGCTACAGATTGGTATAGTTGCCATATTGTTCGTTAGGTGACGGTGAGTGAGTGCGGGTCGTCGCCACAGCACAGCGGTGTAATTACTTTAACAGTCAATGGTTACATTGACTGATAGGAAGCGGAAAACTTAAATTAATATAATATAAAAATCATGACAAAATTGATTTTGTCATGATAAAAATATAAAACGGACAAACGAAAATGTTATAATAATATTTTGCTGGTTGTTTTTATTATTTGTGGTTTAAACTTAATACGTTTTCTTGTTTATTCCTTGTCACTGGATCTAGGACATTTTTACGTGGCCGTTTGGACGTAAAAACAATAATAAATGTTTTTTATGTTGTATGTTTTAATTACACAATAAAAAAATAAAAAATGTTCATAAATTGTTGTATAGTTTTAATAAGTATAAAACGTATACTAAACACTGAAATGGGAGTTCAGCATCCAAGCTTATGGTCATTTATTTATTGTTTGCGAAAAATACAAGATCTATTTTTCAGCCAACTTGAAGTTAGTAAAAGTCCATCAAAAAAATTTAAAAAATTTATAGATGTGGACAGAAGGATTTTAAAAATAGTAAATAATTTTCAAACAATACCTGGTATATCCTTTTTATGTGGAATTGCTCAAAATATTTCAATTTGAAAAAAATGGAGCAGATGTTTTCCATTTCATATTAATGACCTTAATAATCTTACCATATGGTACTGAAATACCTAAATTTATTTTTAAGATATATTCCACTATATTTAAAAAGGAAGCTGATTTATATAAAATAAAAATATTATCAATGCTGATGAAAATTATTAAGATATTCCACAAAGTAAAACACATAGGTTTAAATTTTTTTGTGTACACAATTTAAAATAACACTAATGAAACTACATTTTTATGAACAAAATAATTGTTTTATTGTTTTTCATATATGAGAATTTTCGAGTTCATTTAAATGGCAACCGTTATTTTTATTTAATGTTCTAAAAGGAATTTTTTATAAATTTTAATGCTTTCTTAGCTTATGCTAATTTTAAATACCTCTATTTTGACCAATAGCGTAAGAGTTATTAACATTTAAAGTTAAAAATAGCAAAGCTAGGGGCAATAAATTTATATTATCTACTCTCATGAGTTGTCTACAAATTAATAATTACTAATTTTCAGTCATCAAAAATCTGGATATATTATGCTAAAATATGTATAGAAGTTCCCATATAATGCAAATGCCACTACTTGCCAAGTAGAGAATAAAAGTGACAACAGAGAATTAATTTTTTTTCCCTCTTGATAATTATTCTAAAAAAAAGGTTTAAAAACAGCAGTCAACTATTACGACAAAATACATTTTATTTAAAACATTACATGCAATTTTTTTTCATTACAATAATTAGCGATCATTTTTACTATAGTTTAACTAGTGATTGTGATTTTACAAGAAAAAAAAATATATAATAATAACCCATGTAAAGATTTTCACATAAACTAATCTTTGATATTTGTTCTTATATATTAACTTAGAGATAAATTAGAAAACCTCGGGACGGATACGTTACAGCAATAATACCTAAAAAATATAAATTACACTCTTATAATTAATACAAATTATTGTTTAATATTAATTTTTATATACATGGGAACAGAGGAACTCGATAGAATTGCAAAAAAAAATATACATTTTTATAACATTTTGATTCAAATTACACATGTATTTATTAAATTATATAAACAAATATATTGTTTCAATGATTATATTTTACTTTATTACAATAGACATGAATACTTATATTACTTAAATTGTATATTTCATTAAGTATAATATATTATTGTTTATTATTAAAGTGTAAACAATAATGTATGAAAATGAAAACAGCTTCCAAAGAACAAAGAATTTACAAAATAATACTTTAATACAGTTATCTCGGACTACAAACTAGACATTACACCAATATGAGAGTATTTTTTGATAAATTATAATATGTATAATGTAAAGATTATAATATCAACTCATAGTTTTTACTAGGGCTCGGAAGTTTTTGATCCATTTTTTTTTCCTAATAAAATGTTGTATGTACCTTATAAAATTATTGCACTGTATGTTCCTTTATGCTGTTAAACTTAAAAGATTCTGATTAGAAGACAGCAAGTTTTTGTAAGCAACAAAACTCAAAATATCAATACAGTACTATACCAAAGTTCTATATTTAGAAAAGGAAAAGTGAAATTAGGTGAATAATATTAAAATAATAATTTAAAAGGGAAAAATCTACAAAATTACAATAAAATTGAAAAGTAGACAAACATTTTTAAAAAGTTGCTTTAAAAATTGTTAAGCTTTAATTTATGCTTGAATGAAATGAACTTATTTCCTTTTTAACAACAAATCTGATCAATGCAAAAAAAAAGTAGCAAATTCTACAACATTCGAGCCTTAGTTTAAACCATAAACCATATATCAATACACAACAGTTCAATAGTAAATTTTTCTTATTTGTTTAATTTAATTTCACAAAAATAGGCAATTGTTTTTCTTTAAAATATAAGTAATTCAGAAAACAAAGAAACAGAAAATAATAATAAAACAGGATCCAAAGAAAGTTAAGTACTCAATAGAAATTATAACTAATAATGACTCAAAGGCTAAGGTCTAAATTGAACAATATAATTAATACAATAGGAAAAGTATTGAATACATTAGTTAAGATTTTTAATTATAAAATAAAGAACAAGGAAAGACTATAAGTTATACATAAGTTGTCTTGTACATTTAGCGAAGATTAAAATAAAAATTATATATAAATAAACTAAAATATAATTAAACATTTTATCAGGGAGTGGCAACTTGGCTAAACATATTATCCTAATAAAATGTAATTTACATGAATGAATTATAGTACCTATGTATCAGTCTTCAATTTGTTAAGTTTAAAGTATTCAGCTACTACCTATTTAAAATAAATAATCTAGTTGTTTGAAGCTAAAATTAATGTTTGTAACAACTGTAAATTAATGTATTGCCTTAAATCAAATAAAACTTATTCAATTTTATTTAACAATACAGGACCATTTTAATTTTACACAACAAAATCAATGATAATTACATACACACAAGTTTTTTTATGAACTATGTGTAGTCTCCACAATTTTTTTAACATATAATTTGAATTATCCTGTGAATATTTATACATATTTTTTATACATTTGATCTATTCACAAGTGATTATATAACAAATTTAAAAAAAATTATGTTTTCACTAGAACTCTATTACATTTAATTGAACCTATTATTATATATATATATATATAACATTTTTAATAAATGTAAATACAAAATTGGTAACTAATAGTACACCAATAATGTATTTTCATTGGTTTATCAAGGTCCATAGTTTAATTTGATAACCTAAAAAACTTTACAAATTCATATTTTACAAAATTATATACTGTATATCTTACTGTGGAATACTACAAAGCTTAAACCTATCATTGAACATTATAATTTGGTATATGAAATTTCAAATGATATTATTACACTTGAATCTGTGAGTACAAATCATCACATTTAACTAATAATCGAAGCACTGGATTAAGATTATAAGGAGTTAAATCATTTTTAATAAGTTGATCAAGACTCGTCTGTAAGCCTTTCAACGTATTCATTGTACTCTGCAACTTTGTATCACAACAAAGAGAAAATTCGGACCATCTATTACATATGAACTTTAATATACGCATAATGTACAATAAAAAACTAGTATCAGTACCCAATAATAAATCTAACATTGATTCATTTACATCATTATTATAAGATAATGTTTGTAAAAATTCAACCAAACTAGCAGTAGGATTTAGCACATGTCGTAACATAGGTAAAGAATTACGTCGATAACATAATACAAGTGAAATATCAATAGTACATATCATACTTTCAATGAGTATGTCATTACGATCAGAAAATAATTGAACAATCCACTGCGCAATTGGTGTTTCTGGTAGATAAGACATACATTTTTTAACACATCCATCAAGCTTCCGTAAAACATCATTGACACTACTTTCAATTATTGCCATTTCAGCATCTATTTCTTCAGAGTCTTCAGATTCGTCAGACGAAGAATCACTAGAGGAAGAAGATTCATTTCTTGTTTCCTTAATGATTGTTGCAACCGCTTTTAAAATTAATAAAACAGTGTCTTGTAATAATCTTTTATCACCATCATCTTCTTCTCCCCCACCATATTCTCCAGTACCTTTACGGAATGGCATGTTATTCAACATGTTTTTAGTTTTGACTACCTTTACCAATTCTCTAGCCAGCATACAAGGTTCTTCTTGCATTGTGCCTTGTACAGCTAGAGTAGTTGTATAGCATAAACTTTCATTGAATAGGTTTATGATGTTCTTCCAAACAACTGGTTGGACTTTTGGTCGCCTCAAAAGAATAAGCATTTGACCTAAGTCTGCATAAAAGTATTTGATGTTCATAACATTGAGATTAGTTTTTATAGAAACCATTGCAGTCCACAATTTAATAAATTCTACTATGGCAAGATGGCCTAATTTATGATTGAATGGTTCATTAGTAATAACTGCACAATGGTCAAAAGATGACATGTACCTGACAAATTTTAATACAATCATTTGCCATTGAGTTTGTAAAACTTCAATAACTTTAGTTTTTACATAACTCACACCAAATTCGTCATCCATCTCTATTTCATCGTCTTCATAAATCACCTTTCGACTAATACAATTATCAGGCATCTTGATATTTTTTTCCGAATCAATCATTTGAGCATCTCTCCAACATAATACACGTTTAAAAACGGCTATAACAGGACATAATGTATCAGGAGAACGGCGAAGGAATAAATCAGTTAACTCCTCCACCCATACATTGTCTAGTTTATTTTGTGAGCATACAAATATATCTGCTAAAGCATTACTTGCAGCGTATGATATGTAAGGATCTGTACGTGTAAGTAAAGATACTATTTCATTTACAATACCAGTTTTGTTGGAAATCAGGTAATTACTTAAGCGTTCAACACTAGTACAAATGGTACCTTCAGAAAGTTGTTTAAGAGCAATGTCACAAGTCAAACGAGCAGAACTCAAAAAATTTAGTAGTCGTTCTTTACTCCAACTACTAACATTTGAGACCCTGAAAACTTCTTTCAACATACATGTTTCAGGTAATTGACACAGACAATGTTTTGTCAAGTTGAGACTAATAGTATCTACATTTAAGTCAACTAAACGGAATTCGCTGTCATTAATTTTCTGCTTTTTGGCAAGTGGCAATGTTTTGTTCATAGTCTCCTGTTCTTCCATAATTCCAGTGGCCGTTCAAAATTCTATAACAAAAAATAATTTAATTAATCAATATTGATAAATTAAATAATTAGTAGGAGAAAAATATCTTATGTGTATTTTAATACTATTTATTTTAGTAACTCTTTTTGATCTATATATTTATCATATTTGATAATTTTTTTAAGTCCTACAAATTATTTTTAATTGATTCTATTTTATTATAAACAAATTAAAATTAATATGTTCCTTGTCTAATGGAAGAGCATAAAAATGAAAGAAAAATAAACTAATTGAATAATATTTAGTAAAATAAGTAAGTATAATACAAATATAATACTTTGTAAGCAGGGTTTGCATTTTTGAACTTTTTTTATTAAAATACATCATAACTTAATTAGGTAGATATAATGTTACAGTTTTTTGTTACTTAAATAAAAGATAAAATATATTTTGTTTTATTATTTATTAGTACCTACTATTATTAAAAATTACCATTTTACTAATGGGTTAACTTGACCTCCCCTCCCTTTAAAGTATTAATTTTAAATAAATTAATAAACATTATATTTCTAAATATAATATACAGTGAAATTCAAATAAAAAATGTGACTATAGTATGTGAATGTTATAGTTTGCAGGTATTGGCCTTTAGGAAGTAGGTTATTAGAGAATAATAATAATAATATATGTACCTTACCCAGGCATAAAGGTAAAATATAAAATCACATACTTAACTTTAATTAATTTAGAACCAGAATAACATAATATAAATTGATGTAAGTATAGAAATAGTCTTTCTATTCAGTGCAAATAATTATAAAGGCGCTTGCTACTCAATTCTACTCCTTTTAATAAACAACAAATATAGTAATAATAAAAATATATAAGTACTAACTTATTAAAACTCCTAATTACTTTTTTGGTATCCTCTTTAAGAATGAACAACACAGGAATTAGGATTTAATAATCAGTGGCGGATTCATGGGTGGGGTGGGTCATGGTCATCATGATATCCCCCCAGACTTCGATCTTTAAGTTTGTTTTTAAATTCATATATGCGTAGTTTTCAAATATTTCTTTTGACCATTTATATTTTGCTCTACTTAATAAAAGTGAATACTAAATTATTCTATATTTTCTTATTATTATTTAGAATAATAATGTGAATAAGTTTACATTTTTCGCTCGATGGAATAATTTGTGTTGAGAGTTGAGAAGGCATTTTCAAATTGTAATATTGCTCTACATTTTTTAATTTATGCTATATTATATAAGTTAAAAATCAAATGGTGGATCGTCAGGGAAAATGATGAGTTTATATAAATACCCGAAATCATTAAAAAATTGAAACAAATTATAATACTGCATTACTACAGTTAGTAGTATATTATATGATGATTAGTATTTTGAATTGTTGTTTACATAATTTCAATATTTTTAATAAAATATTGCGTCTTATTTAAAATGATGTAAATGCATTTCTGTTTATTTATTTTAATACTATTAAAATTGTATTTAATTATAGACAATGATTATTATTTATAACTATTTTACATATTCTGATTATTAATTAAAATTATTGGACGAATATTCAAATATTGAAGAAATATAAAACTATACCAACTTAAAGTAAAATTGTGTTATACTTAAAATGAAAATATATAATTAAAATAGATTAAAAATTAAATTTTAAATACAATTTTATTTTATTTTGGACACTGGGTAGATTCTATTTTAAAAATTTGTGAGTCTAAAGTCGAAACGTCTAGGAAAAATCAATGCATTTTTTAGTGGTATGTAATTTTTATAAAATAAATGAATAGTACACAAAAATTAATATTGATTAATATTTTTGTTATTGTATAAGTTGTGAAAATAATTTATTTATTTGACAGTATGACCTCCTCTTAGATTTTCTTCTGGATCTGTGCTTGTTAATATTGCACCTACTTATAATAACCAATGAATAAACAGATTAACCAACTGGTGACTAAAAATTGAAAAACAATAGGTACTGGCATACTAAGCCATTATGCCGTACTATATTATTGTCAAAATTAATTTTTTGTGTATATTGATAGACATAACATCATCTATCAATTTTTGTGATAACAGTCGACGCAGACTGTATGTAGTATAACCTAGGTGTGAGCAGTCTTTGTCGACAATTATCACAAAAATTGATGGAGGATGAAAATATCTATCGATATACACAAAAAAATTAATTTTAACAATAGAGTTACACTAAAGTAACTCAGTATGGTAGAATATAGGTAGGTAAATAGTAAAAGTACTACCTACAAATGGGAATATTTTCTAATTAAGTAGGTACCTAATATTATCATTATAGATTCTGAGGTATTTTTACAGTGATGTTTATTTTATCTTTTTTTAGTTGTACACATTATTGTATAGAAATACTTGTCCAAATGTATTGAACAGTAACTTTTAGAAATTCTCAATAATTTTCTCAAAAAATTACCCAAATTTGACAAAAAAGACTCGCAAACTTTTTTTTTTTTTAATCCAAACTTCATGAAAAATTTTATATGTAAAAAATCATTTTTTTTTCCCATCAATAATTTTTTTTTATTTACTTTTCTCAGTTAATGACGAAATATAAAAAGAAAAGTATAGAAATGAAAGCCGGACATTCTTTGTACCATGGATATTCTTCACTCATCAGGTCAGATATTCTTGGTGGGTGTGTAGAATTCAATGGAAACAATAAATCATTTCTTCAATAACACAATTCCAAATGAAGGAAATTAATAATATAAACAACAATAATAGTCATTATTTTCAACACAATCACCAACAGTATCTGACCTGAAGAGCGAAGAATATACGTGGTGCTAAGACATATGTAAGGCTTTTTTGATTATACTTTACTTTACTTTCCCAAAAATTTGAAGAATTGAAAAATTCAAAAAATGACCTCTCTAAAGTACCAACTAAAGGCAAATCTGGTTTCAAAAAGTTGCTGATTGAGACTTTTGTACAAGTATTCCTATACGATAGTGTTCAAAGAAAAAATAAAAATTAAAAAAATTAAATATCAATGTAAAACACTAGCTTCTTCACTTCGTTCAGAATCTAAAACTGACTAACATAATAAACTTTACAATTTTTAAGTAAAATGTTTTGAATAAACTGAAGCTCGGTCAGAATTTTCTTATTTAAGAAATGATTTATTGTTTTTTTTTAAATTCAGTACACCTACAAGAGTATACCACTCAAGTAGCGAAGAAAACCCATGGTGCGAAGTAGGTACATCCTTCTTCTTTTTTTCATTAAAATGAAATAATATGTACAAAATATAGGTATATTGTTCAAATCAAATACATACACCAAAATATTTTTAAAAAATAAGATAATAAAATATGTAAAAGTCAGTACTAAAGTGGCACTAAAGTGTGTTTTTTAAGCTACAGATTTAACATTTAAGATAAAAGTTTCTCTTTTATAAAATGCTTTTAGATATAAAATCAAAAAACAAAATAGGTAAGTATATAGTTACTTACCTATATCAATAAACATAAATACTACACATACAAACGACACATACCTACTCATATTTTTACATTGATTATTTCACTATGACTACCTACTAGGCACCTAGTACAATCTCTAGAGATCTCATTTCATTATATTATAAATAAAATTTATTTTTTATGTATTACTTAATAATACATTAAAGTAGCATGGAAATATTGTAATAAACATTATTAAAACACAAAGTTAAAAAAAGTAATCAAATTTAGATATTTTTACAATTGGTAGGTACATATCATATAAAACATATTAAGTAAATACCTAAGTATTTTGTTACTTAGATTATTTTCCCATGGTTTTTAGTTAATTTTTTACTTTTTTTGTTTAACTAATAAAACAATAAATAAATGTCAATTATTTTTATATGTTTGAACATTTTAATGCACATATTTTTGTTGTTAAATGTAGTTATCAATGTTAGACTGCTAATAAGGTTATTCTGATACCTCCTATTATAGGTATTTATTGTCTTATACCAATATTATTTAAGTGGGGTTACATAGATAAAGAATTGTTTTTAACAAAATGATTAATTCAAAAATTTCAAAAATTAATTTTTTCCTTTTCATTAAAATACGTAGTTGTAAGACCACTTTTATTAACACGTTTCTCATTAAATCAATTGTGTTTTATCAGCAATTTTAAAAAATGTTTCATATATTATAGTCACATATTTTGTTGTCTCTCCATCTAATGAACCATATTACATATCATCCTACACAGAACATCAATTTTGACATTAGTTTGATTTTAGAGCTTCAACATCTATTATAAAAATTAAAGAAGAGAATATTTTCGAAGGAATGTCATATCATTTTTGCAATATATCATCTGATAAAAAAGTTTTGGAGTTTTACATTTCTTGGTCAGCCGTAACATCTCTGTGAACTAATATCTCGAGTAATATTTTACAAAAATGATATGATATTTTTTCAAAAAAACTCTTTTTAATTTTGGTCATAGGTGTTTGAGCTCCAAAATCAACCTAAATGGTACAATTGATGTTATGCGCAGCTTAATTTTACTATATTCATTAGATAGACAGAGACAAAAAATTGAAAGTACTCTTAAGTACTACATCATCATAATTCTTATGTTTGATTACCAAGCTTATTTCTATTATAAACAGGCCATTAAAAAATAATTAGGTATCAATAATCATAACTCATTGTTAGAATAGGCAGTTATTAAAGTAACTCTAGGTGTGACATAAAATTAACCCCATAAAAAAATACTACATGTAAATTATTATGTTCAAAACAAAATCATATTTTAAACAATTAATTTTATTTCTAGAGATACCCTCACTTGTTTACATAATTAAAGAATTGTAAGAAAATATGTTATTAATTTGGGCTGAATGTTGATCTTGAATTTAGAAAAAAGTGTGCTCAGTAGTTAAACAAATTAATAATAACCAAAAAAAATGAACATTGATAATGTTCATTGAACATTGATTATGTTATCTATAAAAGATAATGACTTTTGACAAAATTTACTACCAATTCATTATCAGTTTTACTACCAATTTCCCTATCAATTTTACTACCAATTCATTATCAATTTTACTACCAATTTCCCTATCAATTTTACTACCAATTATACTATCAATTTTACTACCAATTTCATTATCAATTTTACTACTAATTTTACTATTTTACACAAACTATTAGATAGCACAATTAGTGAAAGTTCAAATATTAATTTATTTCTGATCAGAAATTATTTTAATAGTATAATGTTCTAAAATGTACAATAAATAGTTAAATGCTAGTAAAAATGTAATGAACAAATAGATATAATAATATCTAAATGTTGAAAAGATGAAATTGTTTCACTAAGTAAATAGGTAGGACTTAATATGCTATACTATAGGTAAATACTATATCTACTAATATTTTCTAACATTGAAATGCATAATTAATCATTAATTGTTCTTAAGTTTTAAATAGTAATTTTTTATTTGTACGTTATTATTCCTAATATTTAATGGGCAGTAAAAGAAAAAAATATTGGAGATAGGTACACTGAAGAATTTGCTAAGTGATTGTTCCAATATTGAACACTAAATAGAAAATCTCATACTAAAACCTAAAATAAGGCGAATTTAAAGAAGGTGCCTGAGGGGCTTGTGCCCCTCCCCTTGTCAGTTATATATTCATAATAGTAATATTTGTAACTATGAACATTGAATTTTGAGTGAAAGGACTTTTAAAAAATATTAAAAAAATTAAAGTTGATTAACAATTTAACTAATGTAGATAACGAAATTATCAGATCACCAAAATTGAGTAGAAAATTTGAGAAAAATTCAATAATGGCGTTTCAAAACGCTGTTAAATCGATTAAATATCGAGATTAGAAAGCTCTATTAAAAAAAAAAAGTTCAAAATCAAATCCAACTGACCGAGTAGTAAGTACCTAATGAGTACAAAAACCTGAGTATAATCTAGTAGAAAGTAAAGAGAAAAACAAATATTAACAATAATTGGCAATGCTCTGTCATTGTGTTACTGCCAAAATGGATGATTAATATTGCATAAAGTACGATTTATAAGACGTGACATCATAATAATACTGGTGCGATAAGGTCGGAAGATGAACGAGATTAGTGCGAGACGCGCTGGAGAGGAGCTTTCGGGAAATACACGACTTTCAAATAATTATTATCGATGGCGGGTACTTTTTTCGAGCTTTCGACCGAGCTTTGAACCAAAAGCATCGGGGGGCATGGAAAAGAGTCTGGTCGGTGGGAGTAGAACTCGCAGACCGGTGGTAATCGTTGCGGACCTATCGCGGGCTCAGAAAACGGAACTGGTATCCGTGGCCATATTGTACAGCTTCCGGTGTTACACACCGGAATACTTGCGCGCCATTGGACGACCGTCGCGCCGCCACAGCAGGCTCACGAGCTTTCCCACGGTTCATCTCTCTTATGGCATCTACGTATAACACTCACCCCGTGTCGTCACGAATCCGACGTCTTCGGCGGTGCCATGATCGCCGAGCTTTCGGCCCGTCGTCGTCTGCGTCTGCGGACAGCGGCGGCGGCGGCTGCACACGCACACAGGCGAGCGCGGCCGTGATGAAACGTAACCCGTACACACGGACACATGCACGGATGCCGTCGTCGACGATCAGAGGCGAATCATTTTTAGCGCGTAAACATTTTTCCGGTGAATTGTGAAAAACAGACACATAGAAGACGTGTGTTATCTGGACGTGATTTGGTGGGCGAATAACCGATAACAACGCACGAATTCCGATAAGAAGAAAAAAAAACACGATTGAATTCAACCCGTTCGAAACACTGCAGCGCTGTACGGAACAGACCAGAGAGACGTCGACGAGTGCCGACGTTGTTAGTGACTGGCGTGCTCCGCCGTCAGGCTCTGAGCGCGCGGTACGTTTCGGCGGCGGCGGCGTAGCTTATGGAAATAATTGAAGGCTATCGTGGGCGGGCGGGGAATGGCGGCGGCGGCGGCGGCGTCGTTGTACAACGCGGTGATGAGACAGTAGGTGGGGAGGGGGGACTACGTATAATGTTATTATGTACCTGCGTACCCACACACATGCACACACGACTGTATTACACACAGGTATACGCCATTTAGCCGCCGCTGAATAACCGTGTCACCGGCCGCGCGGTCGCCACAGTGTTACCAACAGCCACGCGCCCGTCCGTTCGACGGCCACCACGGCCACGACGGCATACCAGGACGCGTATCGCGAGTGCCAACGACGACTTGTTGCTGCGCGCCGCCGGCCAACACGATCAGTTCACAACGGCGTATTCTCGTCGGCCGGGCTACTGGAATTTCGACAAAACTGCCAACGTGACGACGACCAACGGTCGTTTCTCCGTGCCGCGGCCGTCGTTGTGCGGCAAATTGCGCCAGAAAGTTTTAACTGTACGAAACGATATTATAATTTATAATTTTTTTCAAGAACCACGACGAATAGCCGTGCGAAGTTCGTGAAAGTCGAAACTGTTACTTTTAGTCTGCTAAACGTGTTTTAATTTTGAGCACAGTATTACTTCCCCGTTGTCCTCTGTATATCCGTATTGTTCTTACGATTTATTTGGATTCGGCGTTCAGAGATATAGCCATTATTTATTTTTCCTTTTTACGGGAAACATTGTTTATTAGAAATTTAAATTTACTTAATTTAATTTAGTGCCTATCCCTCAACGTTATTCGCGTTGTTTTATTACATGTAAATAATACAATATTCCAATGCAAAGTATATTAGTATAATACTAGGTTAATAAATTTAATATGGAATATGAAAATCGTGCATGGTATTGTTTAAAATGTGTAAAATATTGTTTAAAAAACCGATAATTTAGGACGCGCAGAGTGGGCTTTCCTAACTTGTTTAGTCGCTTTTCGCATCGTAGGTACGGGTTAAATGTTTGACTATTTTTTGTTTCCGACCGCTTAATAGACTGACGGTTGGGTTCACACACGTAATACAATAATAATCTATACGTATTCCTCTTTCACAACGGAGTATCCGGTTAACTCACTACGTATCGGGAAGGAAATGTCGGGGAAAAAAACACCTTTGAAGGTCGTATCTTTGTACCATTTTAAACATTATCTCCGTTGTCGTTGTGTTATGGTATTTTGTTTATTTGATACCCTTTTCCACGTACCTTTTACGTTTCATCTGTATACCTCACTAGCCGTTGGAAAAAATAAATAAATTTAACTTCTTGTTTCGTTAAACACACTGGACAGTTTTACACCTATAGTGTTTGGCCTTGCGAGAAAAAGTTTCATAATTGCACAGTAAATTCCAGAAGGGTGGGCGATAACCTTGAATTTATGAAATTTCTTACCTGTTATTGCTGTTATTAATAAATAATTCAGAAATTAAAAAAATAAAACACTCCCTTCTCCGCTCAGCAATAAATATTTTTAAAAATGTGCTAATAATATACCTATTTCATACTTTTAATAAATTTGTCATATTTTGCGAGCTAAAGCTAATTTGACTATAAAGCAGCATATTATTGTAAATAATTGTACGATTCATCATATTAAAATTATGATTTAAAATTGTATTTTAGTATAACCATAAATTTTATTATATTTATTCGATCCCATCTTGATATACTTTTTTACGTATTCTGCTATAATACATAGACCCAGATTTGAGAGATTTTTTTCAAATTAAATGTATGTCCGCGATTTAGTAAAAACTGGCCAATTATAAGCAAACACGTGCGAAACACTGCAGGTATGAAAATAAATAATTTTCTGAAGATACACTATTTAAATAACAGATCCTAAAAATTGTATGCATGAAAAATTCCACGGCACAGCATGATATTCTTATAACGAGTAATGACCGACTATTTTTTTTTTTTTACGATACTTGTTTGGGACACGTGTGTATGTGTGTACGAAATACAAAAAAAAAAAAACGTTTTAATTATAGAAAAGGTAAAGTCTCTATAACGCCTGTTATACCACAAAAAAAAAGGTATAATATAAAAGGTATAAAGTCATTTTTATTATCACTACACACAACAGATATTTCAAACGCGGTCAAACAGTTCACACCTGTCAGGTAGGTGGGTACTTATTTATCCGTTGACTGTCTCGAAAATGTTTTCTTCTGTTGGGTCCCCTATACAACATGTATAATATTTATTGGTTTTTGATTTCCACCACTGCATGGGCGGTTAAGTTAGATTTATGGGAATCGGTGTTTTACAAAAGGTACGAAATCCCATGACAATTGAAAAAACATGTTGACAGATTATAATTAAAAAGAAATGAATTTTTCGAAAACATTACAATTCAAGTGCTTTTGTTTTATTATTCATTTATTTGGTAAAAAACAATAAGATTTGTAACATAATATATGCGTATTGAGACTGTAATTTCAGATGTGATGCCTATAACATAATAACATGGAACATTATACAAAATTAATATATATATATTACTCGCACCAGGACATTTTTATGTAATTATTTATATTTTTTCTGAATAAATGGATAGGTACCTTGTAAAAACTAGTTGGACACTCAGTAAAGAAATAATTAACCAACTGGGTGTCCTATATCAGTTATATCTAAAATATGCAGGAAAAAGATATCTTCAATGACATTATTTTATATTTGTTGTAATTTATAGTATTATTTTGATTTTTTTAAATAAGTCAGAGGTTCTCAACCGTTTTGAGACTATTACCCAAACATTGGGTTAGATATTAGCAAATACCCATCCCCCCACAAAAAAAAAGGTAAAGAAAAATTATATTTATGAGTTGCAATTTATGAAGGAAACTAACTACCTTATCTTAAGCTTTTAAAATATCCGCAAATTGGGGAGTTAAGTGAATTTCTCCGAAAAAATCCGCAAGATTTACCAGTTTTGAAATAAATACATTATTTATAATCTATTATTTTGGCGTGAAAATGTTCCTCCTTTATCTTGCTTTGTTTTTTTCTTTTCGAAAAAAAAAAAATTTTCTCAATTCTCGAAACTCAAACTCTCAATTAATATCTTTAATCACTGCGGTGAAACAAAAATATATCGGATTTCCTTAATTGCATAACACAGCAAAATCATTAAAACCTTTTGTATTTCTAGCACTACGTCGGATGGAGTTGATAATTTTTACTATCACAGTAAATGCCAAATTATAATTTATTATTAATGCTACAGCATAATGGTGTATAATCTAAGTAACTTAATGTTGAAAGTGGAGTGATTATTAATGTTTGGAAATCGGAACAAGTACTCAACATGGCTTCGTAAGTACATTGTATTGTACATATACTGTACAAACACCCACTAACTTTAACTATGGCAGCTCTTTTTTGTCAACAAAACTGTTTACTGTTAAAAAGACATTTTTCCCTCATTTAGTAGTGTTCGGTGATTTTGAGAATAACTATTTTTCCATCAAGTCGTTTTTATATTAAAAAAATCCCCAAAGCTTTTTACATCAATTATATTATTACAATACTTCACTCATAGTTAATCCTACTTATAGGTATTGAGTTAATAATAATATATACAATAAAAATAAAAATTGGTCTTGAATGATGGGTATCTTTACGCATCAGAAAATTAAATTTTACCCTTGAGGGGTAATTATCCCCAGGTCGGGAATTGCTGAAATAAATTATAATCATAATATATTTCAATATATATGGTTAATAATGTAGTTACCGATTTTGATTTTGTGTTATAGTATTCTCTACTTTTCCTGCCGAAAATGGAAAGTGTGGTAATGTTATAAACGGGGTATACTAGAATGACCTGAATGTAAACATAGCGAGGAATAAAATATGGTCTGGCACATCACACTTCACACCACGGATATTCTTCGCTCCTCGGATCAGATACCCTTGGTAGGTGTATATAGAATTTCAAAGAAATGATAAATTATTTCTTCAATAAAACGATTTTGAACGGAGCTTCAGCTAATACATCATAATATTTATCAGTTTTGAAGAACTGACCATAAATTATTTTGTTACATACAATATTTACGAAGAACGAAAATTGATTTTCATATAATCACATACACTAAATGGATACTCCATAAATAATTTTAAATTACAATAAAATATAAGCATCATAATAAAATAAAATAAATTAAAGCGGCTCTAATTATCGTAAATCAACATTTATGCACTGTAGCATAATTTTTACTAATATTTATCGTGGCATATGTAGTTAGTCACGGTTAAAAAAAAACAAAATATTTGGATTTCCGAGTTTGATTTGAACCCGGCACTGTCGTGCGGAATACCGAATATGTATAGTCTATCCGCTATCGCATTCCACTAACACCGTTGAACCGTTGGGTTGAAATAGTAGGTATTTAGTATAATAACCGAAAATATTGAATTTTCAAAATAGAATAAAATAATTAGGAAACTATTGATACACGTGTATTTTAATTCACACCATTGTATACATACGATGGCGAAAAAATATTACCTACCGACCTTTTGGGTGTTAATGAGTAATATTATAATAATTTGTATATTAATCATTGATCATGATGATGAAATTAATCAAATATTGTTTTTTTTTTCATTTATTTTAAATATTAGATAATAATGATTGTTAATTAATATCTATTAATCCAATTATAAATATGTCCAAAGGTGATTCGAGTGAAGATGATTTTATGTTGGTAGCTACTTCGAACGTACTAATGGCTATAAAAAAAGACCAAGATATAAATGAATTATATGTATATGTGGCTATAATTATGCATATAATTAAAAAAAGGCGTTTTTGTCAAATTTTAGGTACATTTCCCTAAATTTTGGAAAAACTATTGAGAATTTAGAAATATAACCTCTTTAAAGTACCATCAGCAAATTATGGTTTAAAAGGTTGCTGGTTGAAACTTTAGAACAAGTGTTTCCAAATAAAAAATAATCAGAGAACAAAAAGAAAAAATTATATTAATAATTAAAAAATAATAGTTATTATTGTAAAAACACTAGCTACATCTCTCCACTCAGAATCTAAAAATGGATTTTTTATTCACTTTAGACAACAAAATATGGAATGCAACATAATTTGTTATTTCATAATTTATTATTATTTAACAAAGAATGATGTAAATGATTATATGGTCTTATGATAAAAATAATAAAACCATGTACCAATTAATTAACAAAAGATGTACAAAATTATTATCAATTATTTATTTATATTTTATAGTATGTTGCATCAACTACAGTTGTTTACATCAATAGACAGAAGTTGCCGAAAAAAAAAAAACAGAAACTCTTTGATGTTTACTACTATTTGTATTATATACCTAATCAAACAATATATTTTTATTCGTAGTGTTCGTCGCATAGTATCATTATGTTTTTAGTACAGTTATACAAATTAATTGATAATCAAATTTATGTGAAATTAAACATCGTCTGAGATAAAATAATGATTTATGTGGTTCAGTTTAATGTAAGCATAAAATAACACCGATTAAACATGAAGTGTTTGTTTTTGGTGTTCAGAGTATAATACGTTTAGTGTATAATATATATTATGTATATATACGATACGCTACTTATGATTTAAGTGTATAAGCGTATAGTGTATATTTGTAAAGTAAATCCTAAAAATATTCAAGCATCATTCGTATAATAATAGTATGCGAGTTCTTCATATATAAAAAACATTTTCTAATGTTGACATAAAACGGTTGTCTACTAATTGTTATACTAATTATTTGAAGTGCATAGTGATTTTAGAAGATTATTTGTAAGATTAAAGAACAAATATTGTTTTACAAAATGCCTCGCAGTTATTTTATGAATTAAAAAAGAAAACGTCATTATAAACACTCAGAATCTAAATGAAAAATAAAAATTGTACGAGTAGTACCCTACCATACTTATAGTAAAAATGTAAAAACCTTATTTTAAAAGCAAAACAAAATGTACGATTTAACTCTCAATAAAATAAAAAACACCGCTTGGATATGTTTAGAAAAATAATGTTCATATTGATTTTATTATCTTCATACGTATAAATTAAATTTTCTCCTATACAGCATATGAGTAATAGTTATGTATTATTACAGGTACCTATTCATATATTTAAATTAGGTTAGATACGAAATTGTTGCATACAATATAGCTATATGATATACAAATAAAATAGCTAACTCGAACTATTACAAAGCCATAATTTTAGTACTTATAGTTTACACTGCTAAGCACGACAAACAATAGAAATTATAAATAATAGGTTGGTTGGTAGGTGGGAGGCGGTGGGTTTGGATATACGTAGATAGGATAGATAGGTAGGTATTAAACGTTTAAGTGTGTCGGGAAATAAGAATAGGAGGATATTGTACGATGCTGCAATGTGTTTTCTGCGCAGCATTACATAATATACAATATAAATAATATGATAGTAAGAATAATTTCATTTACCTACCTATACCGATATGCAGGTACCAATATATGTAATACAAATAAGTACAGTGCATCTAATAATAATAACATAAAGTACACGGTATAATTTTAGTTCAATGAACTGCGAGGAGGAAGGAAGGGTTCTTACTTTATAGAAAACAGTACAGGTATGGATATTATGTATTGCCTAGTATATAATATTATGTGCACTGTGTAGTGTACATATTATAGACGAGTTGACACAACTCAAATCTGAAGGGGGAGTAAAAAAATAAAATGTTTGAGTTGTGAAAAATGAAGTTGTTGAGATTTACTGCTGTCGTTATAATATAAGAACATTTTCTTTTACGATTTTAATCGATTGTGCTTATAATATACGTGTAGCAGTAAAATTTTATTATATTAATGTATCTACTTGAATACGATGCAGGATAGTGCAACACAATTAAGTCAGTATTATAATATGAGGTATATGTTATTTGAAAAATCTTATTCCTCTACAAACACACACAGTAATAAGAAAAACAGCGAAGGAAAAAAGAAACTAAATTAAAAGAGCAAAAGAAAAATAAATCAATTAAATTTATAATTTTGGTATTTCACAAAAATATTTTTCTGGAATCACTCAAAAATCCAAAGTGATTATTACGTTTACCTTTTCTACAGTAGTAAAACTTTTTTATTGTTACATGATATACTTTATGAACTCGTGAAATCCTATTAAAGAAAAGTGAGTACACGGTTTTAGATTCTGTGTAGAGCAAAAAGATGGTCTTAGAATATTGTCTCATTGTTCTTTTATAGAAAATATTTTTCTACTTGAAAAAATTCTCAGAACTGTACACGTAATCTATGTTTCTGGTGTGTATTTTTGTTCGCATATTATTTTAAAGAGATCATTTTTCAACGATTTTCGAAATTTTTTAATTGACAGAAAAACTACTGAACATTTGAGTAAAAACATTGAAATATGTCATAAACTAGATTTGCATAACATTGATTTTAATAATAAAGTCGTAACCCTAAAGCTTATGGTACAAGATACTTGAAATTCTTATTAATTATGATCAATAAGGTAACACAAACTACAAAAAAAAATGTTATTCACATTTAGGATAAATACAGAATTTTGGGAATATTTCGTTTTTGCGAGTTAAAAATTTGTTTAAAAAATTTTACGAATTTGAAATGAAAAAAAATTTGCTAAATTGATAGAATTTTAATTGATTAAAAAAAAATACAGGGTTTTGGCAGCAGAGAATTTTATTTTTATACCTAATATATTCAATTATATTTATTGAGTTAAATTTTTCACTCAAAAACTACAATTTTATCCATACATATAATATTAAAATATATCGTTACATGATATAGTTATGTAATAATGTAATAATTATGTGTATACCTATGGCAATTTACAGTCAATCCTATGTCTATTAAAAGGGCAGGGATTTTATTTATTTTTTCAATAATACAATTTAAAACCTCGTTTGAATAATCGGGCGGCATGTAACAGAACAGTAACAAATAATAACGATTTAATTGCTTTATGATTGGTCGTTTTTTTCATTATTTTTCGTCTTCAATCCAATATTAAATGTTATAAAAAATATGCCATAATTTAATCTCTTTTTTTTGTTCGCTCAATTATTTTCCCCCCTTTCCCCCCCTTTGATTTTCTTCCCAAATCCCACACACATAACACACGCGTACTGCACGCTGGCACGTCGTATTATAATATTAACATAATGTACATATTATACATATATGTATTCACGAAACGAACGCATAAGCGTGTATAATATTATTATTATTACTATTATAATACCGCGAAGGATCCATATAATGACTGTAATGTTTTAACTAGGTGTATGACGACGCATACACACACACACACACACACACAGACACACACACACGAATGTATGTATGTATGTATATAGGTATTATTCACGTATGCGTCGGAGTCGTCGACGTCTCGTAAAGCGCGTTCGCGGCGGTACATACCGGTTTTCGGATGGCTCTTTTTACCCGAGCACAATTGGTTAGGTTTGAGCCGGCGGTGGAGGTCGTTTTGAAACCACTTTGTCTATACGTGCCAACCTTAGATCATGATCCCACACCGACACGAGCTCGCGGCGCGCGCGCGCGCCCGCGCGTGTGCGTGACACCGATATACACTCGCATCGATATAATAATAATAATACGAGTGTATAATAATAATATGTATGCGTGTGCAGCATGTATATTGTACAGGGTGACTGGTGAAAGACGTCAGAAACTTCAACTGCACGAAAACATTAATTTCTCGTGTGAACTCCGCGCAGTCCGATTATCTCGTCGGCGGCGGCGCGGTAAACGATAAAAACGTCCGCACATACATTTTTACAGCCTGCGGCAGTGGTTTAACTACGTGGGAGGGGGAGAGATATGGGAGATAGATCCTTCCCCGCGTATACCACTGCATTGTTATACTCACGAAATGAAAAAAAAAAAAGAACGTTTAATTATTGTATTAACATTATAATATTTTTAATTTATTACACATGGTAAGAAATAAACGTGATGTCAGAATATGGTCAAATTCATTTTTATAGTTATTTTAAATATTTATTTATAAACTCGGGATGCTTCGTTCAATGGCATAACAAAGGGAGGTGTTTTAGATACTCTCCTCGTTGAATCGTATTTAATGGTAGTTTTGATCCAATGTTCATTGAAAATAATCCCTTTTTATTATAACCTTATGATCCGCATTATTTCAGAAACGAATCGTGATTAAATTAAACATAACACTTCAACATTTGTGCTTAATATTTTATACTAGGTAATCGTTTGGCTCATTTGAATAGTTTGTAATCTATTAAAAAGTAATAATATAGGTAATTAGATATTATACGATAAATCGGCAACTAGAAACTGAATACCTACTCAAAACCGATAAGTATTGTTGTTTAAAGTTTTATTAAATTTTTGTTATCAATCTATCAACTTTTTAGAGTAAACAATTATTTTAAAGTTATCTGTGTCGTCTTGTGAAGCTAAAAGGTCATTTTTAATTTTAAAGGAACTCAAAACATATTTTAGAAATACACATTCTTGAATATTCACTGCTAATTTGCAGTTATCTATACTACGGATGACGCTACAAAAAAATTTAACTCAGAAAAAAGGCACTGTGATTTTTCAAGTATGAAATTTTTATTTAAGAGATTCCTGTAGAGTTTATTTACGTTGATTGTAGTATTTTATTTAAAAAGTTCTATTTGCAATATTTTCAAAGCGGACACTTTCTTGAAAAAATCCTAGTTGTGCTACTGTCTTCACACTGTATCTAATTAAAGTATAACCACGATTATAATAAAATAATGTATAATAATATAATAAAAATAAAAATTGAATATTACTTAGATTATTATATTTGTTGTAAATCTGGTACGAATGCTTGACAGTCCGCTATTTTTGCACACTGTCAACATTACACAGTACGTCTTATATAGATAATATACTTTCGACTAGTTTTTAAGTTAGCTGCTTACCTACGGATTAGTTTTTATTTACCACTTAATTTCAAAACGCATCAAAACTGATTATTCATACGAATATATTATCGGAGTGATAAGTACTTCAGGTGTATAAACCTGAAGTACTTATCACTCCGATGAGTGAATGAGAATGCCCATGGTGTAAAGTATGCCTGACTTTTGTAGGTTTTGTAGGTAGTTAAAGACAGAGGCAGTTTGGATAGTTTTATACTATCGGGGTGGATAAAATAATACCATCCAACTACCCCAAAATATATTTTTTTGCAACTTCACTCAATTTTTCATTCTTTTTTTAAAAAAAAAACACTTTGTCTATTCAAAAACTCACTTGAATCAGTACGTTTAGAATAGATTTATGGCAGAAAATTCGGATTGGATGTTACTTTAAAGAGGTAATTTATTAAAAATCTTATCCATTTATCAAAAAATTAAAAAAAAAGGAAACACAACTTCAAACGTGAGTAAAAACGGTATATGATATGTCGTTTTATTTAGGTAATTAATTATAGTCATATTAAATTAAATTTAGTCGTAACTCAAAAAATACTAGTAATAGAAAATTGAAATTTTCAACGATTATCAATAATCACTTAATACATGTAAAAGTTTGATTAATTTTGGGATAAATATAGAACTTTGGAAATATTTCTATTTTTGTAATAAAATTTAAATTCTTGATATTTTTAGCTGATAATCATATTTATATAGATTTCTAACTGCCCTGAAAAAAATCTTTAAAATCGTGAGTTAATTTTTAAATCATTTAGAATTGGAATTTGTAAGAAGCTAGTTAATATTTATAGAAAAAACCCATAATTTTTCAATCAATACTTCGTAAAACTTAGTAACCAAGTAGAAATTTAAAAATTTAAATTTTCGGGCAGGAGAGGCAGCTGCCTCCCCTGCGAGATTTTCCGCGGCTCGAGATCTTATATCACACTGTTTTTAATAAAATTTAAATATTTTCAATGGGTATAGTAAAATATATTAAAATTATATTTTATAT
>JAIPRM010002540.1:0-29985 GCA_025469315.1 Stegophylla sp. TES_Ste_2020 | reverse complement strand
ACGCCCAATTGTCTTTGCACCCAAATGTATCACGCCCAGTTTCCCCCCCCCCCAATTATCCACGCCCAGGTGTCGTTCAACCCAAAAAATAATGTTTGGAAATTTTTTTACTTAATTTTCTCGTCAAAAAAATATTTTTACTTTTCTCAATTAATAATGAAATATAAAACTGACCAAGTAAAAAGCACATTTTTAGTTTTACGAACTTTATAATTTTTAAGTAAAATTGTCTTGAATAATCTGAAACTCCATTCAGAATCATCTTATTAAATAAATGATTTATCGTTTCTTTAAAATTTAGTACATCCACAAGAGTATCCCACTCGAGAAGCGAAGAGAACCAAAGATGCAAAGAATGTCCTATTTTACTATTGTTTTACAAAAACATTAGAGTATATTGGAGTTATAAAGTCTAAACATATTATTTGGTATATTGAATTATTACACCTATTAAAATTACATGTATTTAAATGTATCGAGTATTGAGTATCGGATATCTAAATATTTAAAGTGTGAGTATCGAGTATCTTGTACCGCAATATTTTTTCTATCTATTCTATTTATCTATTATTTTGTATCTAGATACAGAAAATCAATGTATCAACTATCTTGATACATATTTTAGAGTATCTTGCTCATTCCAACCAATAGTACTAAATGTAATATTTAAAGAAACCCAGACACATCATCGCATTATGAATATTTTCTTAAATTTTCGAAGAGGACGCTCTTAGTGAATTTTTTTCATTTAAAAAAAAAAAGAATTAATCACTATTCAAATAAAATGAATCGGAGTGGAGCTTCAATCTAATGATATTTTATTATTTTCAGCACTATTATTGTCAGTTTTTCTTTAACTATAAATTGTGCAAAGAAACTATTGATTTTATAATAACGTTTATTTTTTATAAAACCTTTTTCTACTCGTAAAAATGCTAGGTTTAGCGTAAGTTTCCAGTTAAATATTTTGTGTGCATGGTATTTTAAAGAAGAAAATTTTTCGAATTTTTTTAATTATCGACAGTTTTCTCAAAATAAAGGATATACCTAATATAAAAAAGAAAAAAAGAAAAAAAAGCGGACATACTTCGCACGATGGGTGTACTTCGCACGATGGGTGTACTTCGCAAGACAGGTGGTATTCTCTTGACGGGCGTATTATATTTTAAAGAAACGATAAATCATTTCTTCAGTAAAACGATTCTGAACGAAGGAAGTTAATAATATAAGAAAAAAAAAATGTTCGAAAAAAAAATGCAAAAATCTGAAGTGCCGGGCGGGAATCGAAAAGTTTCAAAAAGTTATTGATCGAAACTTTTGAACAAGTATTTCTATACGAAAAGTTGTACACAGAAAAAAAAATAAAAAATAAATAAATAAACATCATTGTAAAAACACTAGCTTCTTCACTTCATTCAGAATCTAAAATTTCAGTTGCATGGTCCTAGAAGAAAATGTGGAGAATATTTTAGTATAAGGAACATTTGAGTGAAATCAATTTTTAAATTTTTTTTTTCTTACAATTTTTTTGTTGACGAAAAAAATTTTTAATAAAATTGATGATAACTTTTTTAAATTCTAAGTTGAGTGAAAAATATATTGATACAAATATACTGATACAAATCTGTTTTTTTTCATCAAGACACTTTTTAGGGTAGAAATAATGGTCCAAAAGTTATAATTAATAACTTTTTAGATTGAAACTAGCATTTTGTTAGTACTTTTGGGAGGTCATTTTTCAAAATTCTCAGTAGTTTTTCCAAGCATATGAAAAACTACCTAAAAATGTATATATAAAAAAAAAAAAAAAAACGCTAAAATTTGCTAAGAGTAAATAACCTGAATTTTCATACATTTGATTTCAATTTTTAAGGTATCATCAAGAATAATGAACCTAAAAATTTTAAACATTATTCAACTTGTTATAACCTAATCTAACCTTACACTCATACTTCATAAAAATTTCAAAAACATTTGACCCATATTGAGTTAAAGATAGAACTTCGAAAATATTAGAAATTTCTCATTTTTTGTAAGTTTGTATATTATTAAATTTTAATATCTTAATATTAAAACCTGAAAATTTAATATAAACAAACTCATGTGTTTTACTAACGGTACTAAAAAATTTTGAACATCGTATGTCAACTATCTTTTTATAACCATTTAAAGTCACTATTTTGTCTGAATTCATTAGTTCCACATTATATTACATAATTCAATGCAAATTAAAATATTAACTGAGAATAGGAGCAATACATTTTAATTTTTAATGAGAGAAAGTGTTGGAAAAAATTTCCAATTTTTTTTTTTTCCATTTTGAATTTTATTTTCTTGTATTATTGTCTATTATTAAATTTTCATAAATTTTGGATAAAAAAAAAAGAAAACATAGTTCGTCTAATTTTGGGTACTTTTTTCAAATTTTGAGAAAACTATTGAGAATTAAAAAAAAAAAAATTACCTCTTAAATCTAAGAGGCAAATTGTGATTTAAAAATTTGCTGATACATACTTTTGGACTAGTATTTCTATATGAAATAGTGTTAAGGGAAAAAAAATGTAATAAGGCCATTTATACTTCGCACCTCTGGTGGGATACTCCTGGCAGGTGTGTTGAGTTTTAAAGAATCATTTTTTCAATAAAATGTTTCTAAGCGGAGCTTCAGTTAATATACAATAGTAATTTTTAATTTATTTAACAATTTTTATTGAATAACAGAATAAATCATGATCAATTCATTATTTGTATAAATAATCAAATTTGTATAATAAGTTCTAGTATCACCAAGTGGTCAAAATTCGACCAGAATAATAATATTAGTTTATTATTGTGTGATTGTACTTAAGGGTTACCATACGTACCGATACACCAAGACATGTCAACAATTTATAACTTCAGTTCCCGTCGTCCTGGTAGTTACTATGAAAGTCGTGGTGAACTGTATATACAATTCTAATGTTGATAAATTATGTTTTTAAAGCTACTGAAATTGGTCAAAAAGCTTGACAAATATAAGAATTCAATTAATTTATCAAATTTTTTAATCAGTTACATTCTTTAAAATTTAATCATCTATTTTATCACGTGTATCTATATGATATAGAAATACTCAAGTGTGCATTAAATTAGTAAAAATTTTTATGTAAAATAAAAATGTTGTATGTATAAAAGTCTGTGTTGTATGTTAAAATTTAAAAGGCGATGTGAAATAAGTAGGTATCAACTGTATAGGTTCACTTTAATTTATTTATAATAATAAACTGGTTGGAGTTTGAAATTAATAAATGATAAATCATTTTTTTAATAAAATTTTACATAAAAATTATATTAATATTTGTTTTTAGCCAGTTTTACATCCCACAATCAACTGAGAATAGGAAAAAAAATATTTTTGATGAAACAATGACAAAAAAAATAATAAAATTTTTTCAGAAAAATATTTTTATTTTTTTGACTATCAATTTTTAAATTTTCATAAAGTTTAGATTAACAAAAAAAAGTTATTATGAGGCTTTTGTCTAATTTGGGGTAGATTTTTCTAAATTTTGGAGAAACCACTAATAATTTTAAAAAATTACCTTCTAAAAGTACCATATAGAGAAATTTGTATGATGTATATGCGTGACTATTTTTGGAAAGTTTTTACTAAGAAAATAATAGAATTTAAGACTTGAAAGTTTTTAAGTATAAGATTTTAAAATAGTTGAAATTTCAACTTTAAACGTTTATTAAAAATAAGTTATTTGGAAAATTTTTATGAAATTTAGAGCATAGATAGAGGAACATGTGTTGAATAATTTAGTAAAATAAAATTTGGAGCATAATTATATTTGAGATTTTTCTATTAAAAAAATGTTTGGAAATAGATACTTATTTTTTTTATTTATAATTAGTTTTAGAAGTTTTGTTCAGACATTGTTTTATTTATCATTTCTTTAAAATGAAATATATTCCGCATGAATATCCTAATTGAGGTGTGAAGTATATCTGTTT
Organism: Stegophylla sp. TES_Ste_2020; assembly: GCA_025469315.1. NCBI lineage: Eukaryota > Metazoa > Arthropoda > Insecta > Hemiptera > Aphididae > Stegophylla > Stegophylla sp. TES_Ste_2020. The sequence goes on along the minus strand of JAIPRM010002540.1, from coordinate 25,989 downwards.
TTCTAAAAAAGGATTGATATTTTTTTAAGGAGTGGAAGGTAACCACAGTGCTTGGTCACTCACTCACCAACTACGGAACTCCGGACATTTCCTCATAATGCCCTCCATTTAGTGCAGTCACTGGATGTAACATCCTTTTATTAACTTTTAATATAGCTAATTACTTAATAAATTCATCAGCTATAATAAAGAACAGATTTAATTAAATATATTATGTTAAATACATTTTTTTTTTATAAATTATCATTATATTTAAAGTGCATCAAATTTAATAAGTATTAGTGTTCTTATTTTGTTGTACTTTTATTACAGCAAATACCTGATGTGTCTCCTACTGGTCGATTTACAACGTTAGTGCCACTTTGTTTTATTCTTTTAGTCTCCGCAGTTAAAGAAATTATTGAAGACTTTGTAAGTATTATTTTAATAGGTTATTTGTATTAAGTATCTTCGTATTTTATCATTATTATTATTGTTAACTCAGTATTGTAACTACATGTGTTATAGAAAAGACATAGAGCCGATCGCGAAGTTAACCATCGAAAAGTGGAAGTTCTGATTAATGGAATTTGGATTCCACAACAATGGGATTTCATAAACGTAGGTGATATTGTGAGAGTAAAAAATAATACGTTCTTCCCAGCCGATCTGTTGATTCTTTCTTCCAGGTAAATTTTTTAATTTGCTACAGTGAAACTTCTGAATAACGGACAGTCTTGGTCACTAAAATATGGTCTTTTATTTTAAGGAGTTTGCTATTCTGAGGGGATTTAGTTTACAGTGAATACATCTTTGTTTCTAAATAAAATGAAAATAGTTCGTTTGGGGAGGTTTCACTGTATATGTCTAATATATATTATTTGATATGTATTGCATTATATTATTTACATTATCATTTTTTATAAATAACTTGTACATTTATTTGTTTTTATTTTTCAGCGAACCACAAAGTATGTGTTACATTGAAACTATGAATTTAGATGGTGAAACAAATCTCAAAATACGTCAAGGTCTTCCAGAAACGTCAAGGTATGTCGAAGCAAAAGATCTCAAACGTTTTAAAGGGACAATCGAGTGTGAACTACCTAATCGGTTGATTTACGATTATGTGGGAAGCTTGAAATTGGTCGATAGAGTGTGAGTTAAATAAATAATATATCTAATCCAATAATTTTATTTAGCAAGTTCTCTTTTTTATTTTTAGACCATTGTCTCTGGGTCCTAATCATCTGTTGTTACGTGGTGCTATGTTACGAAACACTTCATGGGTGTGCTGTGTAGTGATCTATACTGGTCATGAAACGAAGCTTATGATGAATCAGACTTCAGCTCCTTTGAAAAGATCAACAGTTGACAAAATTGTTAACACTCAGATTATAATGCTTTTTTTGTTATTATGTGTATTGTGCTTGATAAGCTCGTTTTGTAATATCATCTGGACCAAAGAAAAAGGACGTAATTATTGGTACTTAAGAATTGAAGGTCAGTTTAACTTATGCTTTATTTTAAATCTGATTAATGTATTTTATTTTTCTTTCTGTATAAAATAGATATTGCCACATACAAATTTGCATTTAATTTGCTCACATTCTTCATATTATTTAACAATTTAATTCCAATATCATTGCAAGTAACTGTTGAGGTCGTACGTTTTATGCAAGTGAGTTTATAAGTTTTTATTTATTCTTGTTTCAAATTATGACTGTCATAGTACATATTGTATTCAGGCGATGTTTATTAACAATGATATTGAAATGTATCACGAAGAAAGTAATACTCCAGCTATGGCACGAACTTCAAATTTAAATGAAGAACTGGGCATGGTAATTAGTGTGATAATCATTGTTCTTTTAAATATGATAAATTTGTTTTTCTTTTTAAGGTGAAGTATATTTTTTCTGATAAGACGGGTACGTTAACAAGAAATGTTATGGAATTTAAACATTGCTCAATAGCAGGAATCCTTTACATAGAAGGTTCAAAAGAGACATTAATAAATGTATGTCTATTTAGTATTTTATCTATTCCATATTTTTTACTATTGAAAAATTGATCTTTTATGCAGAACTCGAAAAATCATCCTACAAATAAATATGTTGTGGAATTTCTAAGAATGATGTCTGTTTGTCATACAGTTATTCCAGAAAAGGTTAAGGATTCTGATGAAATATTATATCATGCATCATCTCCAGGTATGTGAAATTGTGTGTGTGTGTGTGTGTGTGTGTGTGATGTGGTTATGACTAAATGTCTTTTGAGTGTGATAATAATTTTTAGATGAGCAAGCATTATTGAAAGGATCACAATTATTTGGTTATGTGTTCCATACCCGTACTCCAACATCTGTTAGCATTTCAGCATTAGGTAATAATGAAAAATATGAAGTATTAAATGTCATAGAATTTACGAGTGCTAGAAAAAGAATGTCTGTTATTGTGAGAACACCTGATAAGAGAATTCTTCTTTATTGTAAAGTGAGTTTATGCTAATTTAAAAAATTGAATTTTTTTGTTTTGAAATCTTATATTTATTTAGGGTGCAGACACTGTTATTTTTGAACGGTTGTCAAGAGCGGGAGAGCAGTACAAAGACATAACCCTGAAGCATCTTGATGAATTTGCAAATGTTGGATATCGTACATTATGTTTTGCTTACGCAGAGATTTCTGAAAATTTTTACAATAGTTGGAGAGAAGAGTTTGAAAAAGCATCTAATGCTATAAAGAACCGTGATGATGCTATTGATGAAGTCGCCAAACTAATTGAAATAAATCTTACACTGCTTGGGGCAACAGCTGTTGAAGATAAATTACAAGACCAAGTCTGTATTTAAAAATGTAAATATTTAATTATGATTAATAATTTTGTTTTATTTAGGTACCAGAAACTATTGCAGCTTTAATAAAAGCAGATATCAGTGTATGGGTACTTACAGGAGATAAACAAGAAACTGCTATTAATATCGGTTTCTCTACAAATCTGATTACCCAAGGAACACCTATAATTATACTTAATGAGCCTACACTAGATGTAAGTACACCAGTTAGTTAGTATAGAACATTTTAATAATGCAATAATTAACTATTTATATTAATTTGAAGGAATTAAGGGAATCATTACGTCAACATATGCATGAATTGGGACCAGCTGTTGGAAAATCTGATAATGCTTTTTCACTGGTCATTGATGGCCAATCATTGAAACACGCTTTATCCCATGATTTGAAGATGGATTTCTTAGAGTTGTGTATGAGTTGTAAATCTGTTATTTGCTGTCGTGTGTCGCCTATGCAAAAAGCTGAAGTATGCATTTGAAAACAAGAGTGTATTAGAGAATGTATCTAATTTCATTTATTTATTCAAGGTTGTAGAACTTGTTACATCTAACACTCAACAAGTAACATTAGCAATTGGTGATGGAGCAAATGATGTAGCTATGATCCAAAAAGCCCATGTTGGTGTTGGTATATCCGGTGTTGAAGGATTACAGGCTGCCTGTGCTTCTGATTATTCTATAGCTCAAGTAATGCATTATATTTTTATGCAAATCCAGTTTGAGTATTCATAACTAATATTAAAATAATGATTTTGCAGTTTAAGTTTTTATTGAAGTTACTGTTTGTCCATGGTGCTTGGAACTATAACAGAATGTCCAAGTTGATATTATATAGTTTCTATAAAAATATTTGTTTGTACATTATTGAACTATGGTTTGCAATTTATTCTGGATGGTCCGGTCAAATAATATTTGAAAGATGGACAATTGGACTGTATAATGTTGTAAGTATTCCAAATAAGTAGAAAAATATATTTATTGATACTTAAAAATTATTAATTTGTTGATAGCTGTTTACTGCTGCTCCACCCTTGGTAATGGGTATATTTGACATTGTTTGCACAGCCAATACTAGGCTCAAGTTTCCTGAACTCTATTCACAAACTTTGGACACATTCAATGTACGGATATTTTGGATATGGGTAGTTAATGCTCTACTTCATTCATTTCTATTGTTTTGGATTTGCATGTTTGCCATGAAACATGAAGTTGTGTGGTCAACTGGACTAGAAGGCGGTTATTTACTTATGGGAAATTTTATATACACAGTAAATAAATAAAATTATCTTTACTAAACGGTGTACACTAATTATGTATAATTATTTCAGTATGTAGTGATTGTTGTGTGTCTTAAAGCTGGCCTACACATACAATCATGGTCTTATATTGTACACACGGCTATATGGGGTTCAATAGTGGTTTGGTTTGCATTTTTAAGCATTTACAGGTATTTTATTTATTATTTATAAATAGAAAAAAATAAGTAAAGTAAGGCAAAGATAAGTAAAGTAAAATATAGACAAAAAAGTTGGACATAATTTGTATCATAGGTATTCTTTACTCATCGGTTTAGATACTGATTAAGTAAGTGAGTATGTTGAAGAAACGTTAAGTCATTTCTTCAATAATAAGATTCTGAGTGAAATATTTTAACAATACAAAGAAATGTAATAGTTCTCATTTTCAACATACTCACCAAGAGTATGTGACCTGAAGAGGGAAAAATACCCATGGTGCTAAATATGTCTGGCTTTCTAATATATACTTTATTTTATTTATCAATGCTTGATTTTATTTATTTTTGCTTTTCTTGACTTAACGTTAATTGACTTTGTTTTACTTTACTGATGTTATCCAATGAATAAAGAAAAGAAAAAAATAATTTTACTTAAAAAAAAGAAAAGCAAAGATAGTAAAAGTATAGGCAAGTATAGAAAAGTAAAGTATAGACATAAAAGCCAAACAAACTTCACACCAACTCTTCACTCTTCGGGTCAGATACTCTTGGTGGGTGTATAGAATATTAAAGAAACGATAAATCATTTCTTCAATAAGACGATTCTGAATGAAGTTAATGATATTAAGAACAATAATAGTCGTCATTTTCAACACACTCACCAAGTATATCTGACCTGAAGGGTGAAGAATATATGTGGTGTATAGTATGTCCAGCCAGCTTTGTTGTAGAAACTTTACATTATTTTGTCTAATAAATGAAGAAAGGATGAAATAATAAATGAGAAAAAAAAGTATTAGAAAAATGTCCAAATTTTTTTTCCAAATTTCAAAAATTGCCTTAGATTGAATGTTTCTCATATAATTGTATATCTATGTTAAAATTTTCATAAATTTTAGATCAAAAATTAATGTTTTCACAGTTTTTTTTGTCAAATTTTGGGTAGTTTTCCCCCAAAAAATTAAAAAATTGGGAAATTTAAAAAAATAACCTCTCTAAAGTACCTACTAGAAGCAAATCCGGTTTCAAAAAGTTGCTGATTGAGAATTTTGATAATGTAGATCCATATGAAAAAGTATTTACAGAAAAAATAAAAATAATAATAAAAAAAAATCATTGTTAAAACACTAGCTTTGTCACTTCGTTCAGAATCTAAAAAAGTAATGAGAAAAATGTGTAAGGAAAAAATTTTCAAAATTTTCTTGCCCCAAAATATTTCTCAATTTATTATTGTTTATGTATGTTTATATTTTCATAAAGCTTGGATTAAAAAACGATAGTTTTCGATTCTTTTTATCAAATTTTGGTTTCTCCAAGTTTGAGAAATATGGTCTCTCTAAAGTACCATCTATTGGTAAATCTGGTTTCAAAAAGTTTCTGGTTAAAGTTTTGGACAGTTGTTTATAGAAAAAAAAAAAAAATTGAATAAAATAAATAATAAACATCATTGTGAAAACACTAGCTTGATGGTTATTATATTCTTTATTTATTATATATAAATAATATTTTATTTAATTTTTTATTACTTATCCAACAAAAGAATTTTTTCATACAATAAATTATTTAAAATATTGTATAGTATTTTTACTTATTAAATCAATTCATATAATGTTGATTATCAATTTTTACATTGTATTTTTATTTAAATCTTTTTCTTTTCATTGACAATATTCTTAACCTGATGATGATTTTTAAAATCGAAACCAGTCGATAAAGAGAAAAATTATAATACTCCAGGTTAAGTTTATTTTATTTATATATTTTTTTATTTAATATATAGTGTAATAACTATACATTGATTTTATTTTTATATATCTATATATAATATCATAGGTTTTAGATTCTGAATGAAGTGAAGAAGCTAGTGTTTTTACAATGATGTTTATTTTATTTTTTTATTTTTATTTATTTTTTTCTGTGTACAACTTTTCGTGTAGAAATACTTGTCCAAAAGTTTCGATCAATAACTTTTTGAAACCAGATTTGCCTCTAGATTGTACTTTGAAGAGGTCATTTTTTGAATTTCTCAATTCTTCAATTTTTTTTTTGGAGAAAACTACCCAAAATTTGGCAAAAACGTCTCGGAAACCATCATTTTTTGATCCGAATTTTATGAAAATTTAAACATAGATAGAAAATCCTATAAAAAAGATTTTGGCGCTAGAAAATTTAGAAAATGTGAAAAAATATTTTGGACATTTTTTGTAAATTTTTTTTTTTTTATTTTTAACTTCCTTCGTTTAGAATCGTTTTACTGAAGAAATGATTCATCGTTTCTTTAAAATTTAATATGCCCGTCAAGAGAATACCACCCGTCGTGTAAAGTACACCCATCGTGCGAAGTTTGTCCGACTTTTTTATTTTATAATTGAGTATTAATCTTTGAACATTTTATTTTGTTTTATTATTATAATACATTTATATTAATAATATTCTATTGATTTATATTTGTTTCAGTCACATATGGCAGATATTCCCTGTTGGTGCTGTATTTACTGGCATGGATGTTATGATGTATACATCACCCATATTTTGGTTTTTATTGATATTTTCCGTACTTGTGGTTATGGGATTGGATTTAGCAATTTTATCGTTAGTATTTATGGTTTTTCAAGTGTAAAATATCATCAGAAGATATTCAATACTATTATTATTTTCAGATTGAGAACGACTACCAAAAAAAATTTGGTTCAAACATTGAGGGAAAATGAATTAAGAAAAACTGACCCAAAAAATGTTGTAAACCCAAGACTTAGGTTGGTGTAATTGTACTACTAATTTGTTATATTTTCTGGAATAACTTATGATGTACAGTTTTAATTTGATTAATAAATTTTTATACTGTGTAAAAAGTGTCGTTATTAATTAGTTATTATTTAGATATATTTCTTGTTTAAGTTATTTTTATTTTTTCATTATGTACAGAAATAAAATGAGTAGTAGAACAGTAGTATATATGAAATCATAATTCATTTAATGTAATACTGTTGATTTTATTATACATATTATATGTAAATTATTAATTTCTTTTGTTAATGCTCTTATGTGTGGTCACATATGCTATAATGTACACATTAATATGTACAATATGTGCACATTATTTATTTACTGTTTCTAGAACAAACGAAAAGGCACGTCTTCTTGAGAATGTAAAAAATGTTTTCAGTTTCAAATCACGATTACAATCAACTACAGAAGTTGAAATGAACCGTAAGTATCTAATGTAATAGATTTGTTGACTTATTATTGTTAAAGTATTACACACACACACACACACATACGTGTGTGTGTGTGTGTGTGTGTATGTCTATTATATTATATATATAAATATAAGAAATATTCATAATATATAATAGGTTTTGTAATATGTTTGTTGGTTTCTATCGGTGGTTTCATTTTTTCAATAATTCAGTTTTAATTAGTACTCAGTGGTGCTTGTTGATTAGTTATTCATTGTTATTTTTAGATGGTTTTGCTTTTTCACAAGAAGAAGGAGGCGCAGTCAGTCAATCGGATATGATTCGTGTATACAACACGTGTTCTCCAAGACCAGAGGGTGTATAATGTGTGCTAACTGCTGTCAGAGTACCACTGATAGAAATAATGTGCAAATATAATTCACGTGTGTCAAGCACTTTAAGTTTTTAATCTGTTAGATTACCACTTATTGTATTAGTTTATTCGCTGCTGTTAATTTATCATTATTGCTGTAATATTTTTGTTATCGTTATTATTATTATTTTCATTAATTGTTTTTAACTTATACACATAATTTAATGTGCAATATTTTTTGTGCTGCAGATAGACGTGCATAAAAGTTCATTGACAGTCATCATCCCAAACTTGATTATAATCTTAGTAGTTATTTATATCTTATCAAGATAATACATTTGTTATAATAATTCTCTTTCTATATATATTGTACATGTTTAATATGTACCTGTGTGTACATATTATATTTTACATGTAATTAACTATGCCTGTAGTAGAGAAGTTTCATCAATTTTTCCATTCTCAATATCTGTACTTTTGATTTATTGTTAGTAGATTCTATTTGAACAAATTGCATATTATTGAAGTGCTGCATTAATGATATTGAATGTATTCTGTTTTGAAACAAAGTACTACCTTGGAAGGTTGAACATCTCTGCTTATTAAACCATGTATAAAACTTACTTTTTCATTTGAGCACAATATTTTATAATAAATATATTCAAGCTAGTGATAACAAGGTATTAATATTATGAAAAAGAATATTTATTTTTGGTAGTTAGGATTCACATGTTTTTTTTTATTCAGTTATCTTAGTCATTGAACTATTTCTTTGTTTGAATAACATTATTATTATTTATTTTATTTAACTCACAATTACTTAAAAAATTGTGTAAATTAACTGATTAGCATCAGATGGAGTTTAGTCCAATAATAGAGTTTTCAAATCTTGTCTCTAAGAATTTATGAAAATTGTAACTAGTATTTTTTATGTCTATTACCAGTATTAGAAATTGAGATGTCCTGTCTTTTAACTTTTCTTACATTGCAATTTTATCATATAGTTAGTACATGAAAATAAATATGCATGGCATGATAAGCCTCATTTTCCTATGTCTAGTCGTCTAACCATGTTAATTAACTATTTGCAATTACCTATTACTATCTATGTTTGCCTCATTTTATGTGCTTTATTTGTATACAAAACTTGAACATTCTAAAGATTACTTTATGTATGTTGTTTTAAATTTAATGATATAAATTACTGAACTGAAACATAGAATTTAAACATGTGATGTATGTGTATATATTATAATCAATTAATTTGTAATCGATTATAAAAGGATCTTCAATCATTTTGTTTTGTTTTACTTGAACTATTATCTCATATACTTGATTAAGTACAAATGTATTTTTCAGTGTGGTATTCTTGATGTGACCAATAGATTGTGTATTAACTTTTATTGACAGTATTGATTTATTATAAAGTTGCATAATAAGATACCTGTAGTCTGTTGAACCATAAATTTTGCACTCAAGCTTAAACAAAAATATTCCGTGTACTTACAGATATTTATAAATAAAGACTGAAAATCAATAACGGGCTAAGTGCCGAAAATTTGGTTTTGAGTTATTCAATTTTTAATCAAACCAGCAGTGCTGTAGCACATAGCTCTCACTGTATTTATTTGCTCTTATTGTACACTTTATAATGGTCATGGCACTTAAAGACCTCTTTATACGTAAGTTGTTGGTGATGGCACATAGCTCAGTTTTTCGAGTCTAACTCAATTTTTTTTTTTTTTTTGGCACAGCCTGTTATTGATTTCCAGTTCTCAAATAATACATGTATAAAATTTTATAGTTATACTATGACATATGAGCTAGTACCACACAAAATTGATGGTTTAATCTTTTTTGTCAGTTTTGTATATGTATCAGATACACATTTAATGTTTTCAGTTCAGATAAATAAATATAGGTAACCTATTAAATTAAGGAGATCAACAATGACTGATGCACATTCATTATTTTTATTATTTATTTATTTATAATGCCAAATTTATTGAATGATATTATGTTATTAATAGTATTATAAACACATATATATAATGTACTTAGATTTTTATTATAATATGAACCTTATAACTTATGTGATAAATAATAATTGATTTTTGTAACTATTATCAATTTAACAAAAACGAATTTCATTTTGTTCTTAATTTTCTTTGTCATTTATATTATGCATATTGTAAGAAAGTTCAGTCATAGGTACCTAAAATAAATTAAGAACCGAATTATAAAATGTTCATGTATAATTTTTTTTTCAAATTCTAAGTTTAATAGTTTAAAAAAAAAAGTACATATTTTACATTATTACCATAGTAATATAATATTTATACAAAATACTGTTTTTTAGAATAATATAATTGTCAATTGCTATAAAATTTGTGTTTAATTTCTCAACATATATTACTTTTTATGATTCACGTACGGTGGCATATTCTAAAGGAGAGGCAAGGCCCCATTCGGTCATATATTTTTCAATAATAAAATTGATTTTATATTTTAAATTTATTAAAGATTTATATTCTTGTAATATATTAGTAAAAGGTACTGTGTATAATAATAAATAAAAAGTAAAGTGTAGACCAGAAAGCCGGACATACTTTGCACTACGGATATTCTTCGGTCTTCGGGTCAGATACTATTGGTAAGTGTGTTGAAAAGGACTACCATTATTGATTTTTATATTATCTACTTCTTTTGTTCAGAATCGTCTTACTGAAGAAATGATTTATCGTTTCTTTAAAACTCCACAAACCCACCAAAAGTATCTGACCCGAGGAGCGAAGAATATCCGTGGTGCGAAGTATGTCCGGCGTTTTTCATATTTATTGATTACGATAAGTGAATAGAGAGTAGTACATAATTCAATGTAATTAAGAATATTATTGAAAACACAATTAATATATTATATTTTAGGATTTTTTTTTTTTTATTGGCCCTTCCCCTTCCTGTTGAAAAATCCTGGATACGCCAATATTTAATGTGCGTTTGGTGATTTGTGATGGAGTGCAAAGAATAAATGCCTGGTTAAAATAAGTTAAAATATCTGTACACCAAAATCTCTAAAAATATTATGGTAATGAAATATCAGTGAATTAAAAAAATATTTAGTTATTTTTTTTAATAATTTTTTCATCAACATGTCACCCTATCTATTTCATGAGTTTGGTACAAATGTGTGAAAGTTGTATAATATTTCAGTTACAGCTATCTCAAATTGTCCTTTTTCTATCGATTTTTTTTTTTTTAAGTACTATGGGAATTAATTATAAATATTAATGATTGAATATTATGAATATGTGAAATGTTAAAATGAACTTTCCATGCATCTATTCGATTTTCTTTGTGGATACCATAATAATAAACCTACAAAAACATTGAGTCTTAACATACTTATTGAACAAGAAATTATTGTTGCAAGCAACATAATTGTAACCAACTCATTAAGTATTGGGTTGATATGATTAATTTTCATATGAATTAACTTATAATAGGACTAAAATTTTTTTATCTTTTTCATAGATTTATTAAAAAAAGGTCTAGAACATTTTAGTGCTGCAAGTATATTAATATAATCAAATTATAAAAATAAAACCGGACATACTTCGTATCATGGATATACTTCGCTTTTCGTTAGGGGATATTCTTAGTGGGTGTATTGAATTTTAAAGAAACGATAAATCAATTCTTCAATAAAATGATTCTGAGCAGATTTCATACAAATTTTATGTTAACATATTTTAAGAGTTACATTTTGAGTATTGTGTTACTATAGTCACATAGGTTACTATAGTTACCATGATTTCAATTGTTACTATAGCCACAATGCTCCAAAAATGGCCAACAATCAAAGCGACAAGAAAATAATGCAAATTTTGAAAAATACGAAGTATAAAGTACCGTCTAGAACTAAATTCTGATTTAAGAAGTGGTTATTTGAAGCTTTGGGATTAGTATTTCTATACCCAAAATATTTACAGAATAGAAAAAATAAAAATAAATATCATTGTAAAATCATAAGCTTCTTCTATCTGCTCAGAATCTAATACAAAATAAATAAATATTTTTAATTATACCCAATATAAATAGAAATTATTATAATGCATTGCTTTGTTTTGTTTATATTGCTCTGCCACAAGCTAAGCTTCTGGCAGAGTGATGCTTGTGTGAGAAGGGATTTTTTTTTATAATTATATTAATTTCATAGTTTTGGTTCAGTTTAATATTTAATGGACAAAGTTTATAGCATTCTCTTGTATGGGTTTTAGTGACTATTTTTGAGATGTGAGGATATTGTGAGTGTGTAATTTTTCGGAGAACATTTTTAGTGTCTATTTCTACGGCTTCTTTAAGGGTATTTATAAGGAGTTTCTGATGGTCAAGTTTTACACAAGCAAATATATTGACACAAATTATGTGACAATAATTCTCAATAGTACAACTTAAAAAAAATAAAGTTGGAAAAATATGTTTAATAATACATATTTACATGGTTAAAAATAAATTATGATAATTTTATTAAAAAAAGTCCTAATCAGTATTAAGTAAAACCAATTTAAAAAAAAACTCAAAAAAGGCCAGATATATTTCGCTTTTCTGGGTAGGATATTCTTGGTGGGTGAATTGAATTTTAAAGAAACAATAAATCATTTCTTCAACAAAATGATTCTGAGCAGAGACAAGTTATTACACAATAACCATTTAAAAATAAATTACTACGTTACCATTGTTTCCATTGTGTTAAGGCCAGGATTGTCCCTACAGTTTACGGGGTTCGGGGGCATAACACTTCAGCGGGACCTAAAAAATGTAAAATTACTATTTATCTATACGAACAGCATTTAATTACTGTTACTAGTTTAATTACTATAGATAGCTCAAAACCAAAATAATAATTCTCAGTAATTATTAGTTGTTTGCAAGGTGGATCTATATAAATCTATATAGGCAATGTTGATTGTTTTTTTTCACCTCAACAGTGCGTAGATAAAATGCCGTCATTCGCCATTATTTTTAGTTTAAATAAGGACAATATTTTTTTTCAAATCTGAGTTTGACTGATATGCATATTTACAATCAACGATTATAAAACCTGAAATGTCCCAACATTACACAAAAGTCGATAGATATTTTTGATGTGCTGATCGTTACTCAATAATAATACTCAAACACCAATTATTATTAATGGGTGATTGATAATTTGATGTCTTGAAAATAAATTATTATTTTTAGTATTTTTAAAAAGGCATTAATTACCTGACAAACACACAAACACGCTATATTTGAGTACTCAACGTTATAACTCAGTACGAAAAAAATGTATCAAAAATTTATTATTAAATGAAAATTAACTTAATGACAAAGTTAACTGATAATTTACTGTATAGTGTCGAAAAAAAATGTGACTCGTTAAGTTAAAAGTTAGGTACTTTTTTTAAATAAAAGTAATGTGTTATATAACTTAGTTAAAATTAACACTTAACTTAAAATCTAGCTTTTTTACTCGTTACTTCACAATCATGGATATAAGCATAGATAAACATTCAATATTTGTTTCTGGCATGAAAAAAATAAAAACAACCATGATAATATCTTAAACAGGTCTAAAAATATTAAGGATATAATGAGGCTCATCTTTGTACTTCCACCATTAATTCTGTATTATAATTTAAATTTTATGATTCATATATCATAAATACGTGTGATGTACTTATTAGAATGATCTATAATAATCTGTAAACAATTATATTGAGGATTTTTGCGCCCAGAGTATAACAATGTAGCCACCCTGATTAATTTGTTGACCTTTTTATTTATTTTATATATAATAACACATTGAAAATACATATACCTATAATGTTAAAGTTAATGAAATTTAACTGATAAAAATTATTGATCCTGAAACTATTAAAAATCCATTCTTTTTCAAAGAACAGTTAAATAGTTTTACACAGTATTGGATGTAAATTTTTTTTTTATTAAATATAATATATAAGAAATAAATTACATATTTTTTAATGTTTTAATTTTATTCTTGTAAAATCAATCAATATTTTTTCAAATACAAATGAGTTTATTGAATACATAGCTTAATGAATACTGTTTTGGTATCAGCCATGGCACTGGTCGAAAAATGTTCAACGACAGAGTCCACAAAACCTCCACCATAAAATCCAGTCACAATTAGAACAGTCCATCAACTCATTACTTGGTAATGGCTCTGTATCTTTGACACAAGGGTCAACGTAAGTATCATTAGCCAAATAATATGGTTGACACCGTTCATTAACTTCTGAAAAAAAAATAAAATCTAATATTAATATCAAATGTGTTAATATAATAAGGTTTACACTAATTATTTCTTCTTATTTTTCCTCTGGCGCATAGTACTCTATGAGTTTTGGCTGCCATAAAATTAATTATTTAGGATACATAAATTAATTAGTATTTCAAATTATTCATTAATGAGGCAAAAATGGGCAGTGGACAATGAAGTTACAAAAATTTTCAAAAGTTCATAGCCTCATATATGGAGATTTGGGAACACCACTCTTCCCAATAGTAACTACTAAACAATCAAACTATAACGAAAATATATGAACATACCTACTATATTAACAAAAATTAATATTATTCTAAATAATATTAATATGTATTCGTCATTTTATAAATTATAACGTCATAATGGGAATAACTAGACATATATAATAATATGACAGCAATAATACAATAAAAATACAATTTCTGTATCTATAGATTCTCAAAATATGTATTCACCACAAACAGTGTTAGCAAAAATTCTCATTTATTAGGTAAGAATTGTAACAAAATAAGTACTTATATACTTTTCAATAATAATTGAAATTTGTAATATCGCAAATATATTTTGCATTCAAAAATAATATTATGACCTGCATATTTGTTTGGGAGTCGCAAGAGAAGCCTTCAGTTTACGCTACTGGTACAAGAGGACACAATATACAATATTTTATACAATTGTTATTACGTTGAACTAAATGACAAAACCACTCTCATCCAAGAGATAAATATATTCCCTCATCTTGAGGTTTGCAGCACTGTGGCGGTCACCTCTGCCACGTCATCTTAAGCGTCGCCTGTACAAACGGGAAGAATGAAGATGCTTACTGGTCATGATCGACAAGATGGCCGCGATCATGGTGACTCGAGTCATAAAACACAAAGGACACCGAATCGGATGTTTCACGGACATTAGACGTGGAATATTGTAACGTTAAAAACAATAGATTAGCACGGAATCCAGAATTTTAGACCCATCGACATTGACAGAGTGGCCGTTCTTACATAAACAAATCTCCTGGTGTATCGGCACGCGCGTAAAAAATTAAAAGTGAACACAACCTATACGGCTACAGGTTTTTGTGTGGAAATATTTAAAATAAAAATAATACTACCTGGCAGTGTATTTACGAACCGTTAATAAAACAGTCAATATTAATAATAATTAATATGTAATAAAAAATAATCTATCGACATTTGCGCCACGCGCAATGCGCATTAAAGGTGACGTGCATACCCGTATAGCCGAATTCAGTTACGGTTCTTAAATACACGACCCGGCACGAAGGAAATGGCATTCGTTAGTAGCCATCGTGGTGACCGGACAACGGAACGTGAACTCGCACGGGTTCACGGGTAATTCGATCTAGGTCTGGCCATTTTGAGGTGGGAAAACCACATAGGTACCCGTGAACTATCCGTGACGACGTTCGGTGAAAAAAGTACAAAAAACAAAAAAAAATGAATTGAATAGTTACAGATACGAAAATAAATGCCAAGGCGTTAGTGTAGGTACTTACTTTCTGGTTCCGGTGATTCGTATATCATCAAATATTTATTGTCGTCCTTTTTAATGCCGTCGATATCAGCTCCTGGGACCGGTACGCAGTGAGTCGTATAAGTCACGATCAAAACTATAAAGATACACTTGATCATCATGATGTTGATGTTACGCATGATGTAGAAATATAATCTTTAGTTAAGGTTCCCAAAAACTTGATGTGAGATGTGACAACTGAGTAGGTACTGATCACAAAACAGAATACTGACTTCTGACTATGTGAGAGTGAGACATTAATGCGTAGCCGCTAAGGTTGGAATCGATATAATCGATAAATCAATATATCGATATTTTTGATAGAGATACATCGTCATATCGATATACTAACAAAAACGCTTCACCCAACTTCGTGTAAAAATGGCGCCAAGTATAAAAAAACCAATTTTAAAAATTATGATATTCTTTATAGCTTTGTCTTTGAATTATACATATTATAATTTATGTTAAAATAGTCTGCTAATAATTAATGAACTCGGGTTTAACTTGGTGACTTTATAACACTTGATTAACAGGAAATTTGTTAAGTATATTTTCTGTGTCCAAATGGACAAGTAGTCAAAAATAGTTGGTCACACAATAAAGAGATAATTAACCAACTGGGTGTTCTATATCAGCTATATCCAAATTATCCACCAAAAAAAAAGGTCATATATAACATTATTTATTGCAATTTAATGTTATTTTATTCTTTTTTTAAATAAGTAATAATCATATTACTGTATCATTTTTAGATTCTGAACGAAGTGAAGAAGCTAGTGTTTTTACAATGATGTTTATTTATTTTTTATATATTTTTTCTGTGTACAACTTTTCGTATAGAAATACTTGTTCAAAAGTTTCGATCAGTAACTTTTGAAACCGGATTTGCTTCTAGATTGTACTTTAAAGAAGTCATTTTTTTAATTTCTCAATTCTTCAATTTTTGTTTTGGAAAAAACTACCCAAAATTTGACAAAAATGACTCGGAAACCATCATTTTTTGATCCGAACTATATGAAAATTTAAACATAGGTAGAAAATAATATAAGAAAGATTTTGGCGCAAGAAAATTGTAAAAATGTGAAAAAAAAATTTTGGACATTTTTCTAACATTTTTTTTCTCATTTATTTTTTATATTATTAACTTCCTTCGTTCAGAATCGTTTTATTGAAGAAATCATTTATCGTTTCTTTAAAATTAAATACACCCGTCAAGAGAATCCCACTCGTCGTGCGAAGAATACCCATCGCGCGAAGTATGTCCGGCTTTTTAATAATACCAAGATATTTACGATAAAACATAACCGTGGTTACTGATTTTTATTTTGTGTTACAATATTCTCTATTTTTCCTGCCAAAAATGGTAAATGTGGCTATGTTATGGAATGTACCAGAATTAACTGAATGGGAACTTGGCAAGGATGATTTTTGTATCTAAATTATAATTTAGAACAAAATATGTGTTAGACCGTATTTTGTTCTAATTTAGCTCTAGATTCTAGAGGAAAATCCGGTTTCAAAAAGTTATTGATCGAAACTTTTGGACAAGTATTTCCATACGAAAAGTTGTACACAGAAAAAAAAATTTAAAAAAATAAACATCATTGTAAAAACACTAGTTTCTTCACTTCGATCAGAATCTAAAAATAATACGTTTTTAAAAATTACGTAGCTGTTGTATGGGATCATTAATGATAACGAATAACGATAGAAGTCCTTACATTTTGAATCATATGTTGGAGTTCATAATCAAAAAGATATTGAAGAACACATTTAGACTATGTTATGGGATTAAAGGACTTAATTTACTTAGTTATACGCGTTTGAAATACAGGTCACAACTTACTACTTATTACTATTTAGTGAATATAGTAATATTATAATATTTTCCAAGAAAATTAATTATTTTATTTATTTAATTATTCGACCTTGATTATCAGTGGCGTATTTTGGGTGATTTCTCGGGGGGTGTCCAACATTTAATGAATCTTATAAACGAAAATGTTAATTTATTAATGTAAAAAACATTTAACTTACTTTTTTTTTTTCAAATTACTATATTATAATATATAAGTATATATGTACAAGTAATTTGACATTTGAGACCTAGGTATATGGTAAGATAGACACGTTGAAGGTTATTATTTAATACTGATTACTAATATTTATTTTTAAAATTACTTTTTATATTATTGTAATGGTACAAAGATATGAAATATTTTAGTATAAATATTGTAAGATATTGTAATATTTCAAGAATATTATTTCTTATAATTTTATACTATTGAGATTTATATAAAATTAAATAAATGTAATTGATAAAATAACAATGTAACTGTTGATGATGCTAATATTATATAATATAATATATATATACCTAATTTAGGTGCTTATAAAACGTTACTTCATAACATTTATAATTTACGAATTTCACTCACTTTGTATAACATGTGTACAGCGCTTGTCGTATTGTTATAATTCGATTTTATGGTGGAGCATGCACAAAAATATACAGTTTTTAAATTATTAACTTCCTTTGTTCACAATTGTTTTATTGAAGAAATGATTTATCGTTTCTTTAAAATTAAATACACCCGTCAAGAGTATCCCATCCGACGCGACACGAACACCCCAATGAGCGAGAAGTACACAGTTTTTTTCCAATCAAACTTTGTAAAATGTTTAATTCTTTGTTCGCTCAAAATTTTATGATACCAAAATATTTGAAATGACATTCTCTATCTAGGCACCAACTTTCAAAAAAATCTGTCCGGGAAATTTTCTTTTATATACGTTTAAGTGTGTAATTTTAGGTAAAACTAACAAATTTCATCGAAATTCTTAATTCAAACGTCGTTGAGAAAAATGTTGACTTATGATTTTCGAAATTTTTTCAGGTAAATTAAACATATTTATGACTTTATCAGTAAGATGATATTAAATTTCCTAGTCTTAATATCAAAACCAAAAATTATATTTCATAATAAATAACAAAAAATGATAAATTTCCAAAATTTTCAAAATGCTGTACTTAACCCAAAATTGATCAAATCTTTTTGAAATTGTTATGAAATGTTCTCGTAACCATTTTTAGTAATTTGTAAAAGTTTCAAGTCCCTAGCTTCATTACTTTAGGAGATATATTAAAAAGTAATATAACATTTTACGAAAATCTGGTAATTACATATTTTGCCGTTTTTTGTCAATTTTTTGACAGATTTTTTCCTTTTTTGGAAAAAGTATTGAGAAATTGGAAAAATGACCTTTCTGAAATACCATATGGCTATAATTTGAGTTCTATAGAGATACTGATCAAAACTTTTGGACAAGTATTTCCATACAAAAAAGTGTTCACAGTAAGAGAAAAAAAAAGAAAGAAAAAATAAAAAAAGAATAAACATCATTGTAAAATCATAAGCTTCTTCACTTCGTTCAGAATCTAAAATTTTAACATGTCAAAAATTTTGTTTTACTAATTTATTTTTGATATTATTGTTAATCTATACTTAAATTTTGATACGTTTTGGATTAAAAAATGTCGTAAGTACATACTTTGTACCATGGTTATTCTTCCATCTTCCAGTGAATTGCTTTTGATGGGTGTATTGAATTTTAAAGAAACGATAAATTCTTCTCAGAGGAGCTTCAGTTTATATAAGACGATATTGCTTGAAAATTATAAAGTTTACAAATAAAAAAAAAATTATTGTATACACGTTCAATTTTATATCCTATACTATTTACTGAGAACAGAAAAAAAATATTTTTGACGAAAAAAGTGTTACAAAAAAAATTTCATATTTCCTAAATTTTGGAAAAACTATTGAGAATTTAAAAAACTGACCTCTGAAAGTATTTAGTGCAGGGGTTGGCATTTTTGCAGCTCTTTAGGATACGGATCAACATCGAGAATTTTCTTTGTATACACAATTTCAGTTAAAAAATGTATCACTTTTCTTTAAAATACGAAGTTTATAACTACCTAGTCCAATTTTGTGACACGTATATAAAATATTAATGAGAATAATAGAAAAATAAAAGAAAAAAAATTCACATCAATGTGGTTCATTAAATACCATGGTTTTATAATATTTTAGAAAAATTGCTCTTTACTACAAAAAGGTTGCTGACCCCTGATCTAGAAAAAAATTATGATTAAAAAAAAATTGTTTTTCAAAACTTTTGGATTAGTATTTCAATACAAAATATCTACATATGAAAAAAATAAGGAAAAAAAGCCAGACATACTTTGCACGATGGGTGGGATTCTCTTGATGGGTGTATTAAATTTTAAAGAAACGCTTTGCTCAGAATCTAAAATGAATAAATAATTTTAAAAAACTGGATAAACTCTTAGTGGATGTGTTGAATTTTCAAGAAATGATATATCATTTCTTTAATAAAGCGATTCTGAGCAGAGTTTCAGTTAATTATATACAACAACAATAATTGTTAGCAGGGGCATATTTAGGATTTTCTTAAGGAGGGGGATATGAAAATTATTTTCTTCTTGGTCAGGGCCTCTTTATTTAATTCTAGTAATATTAATATATATTATACATTTTTGTAAAAATGCATAGAACTAGAACATTATTAATATGAATATTATAATAATTAACTCAACTTAACTCAAAATTAATCAATTCTTTTTGAAATTTTATGAAATGTTTTCGTCACCATTTTTAGTAATTGGTGAATTCTTCAAGTTTCTAGCTGCATTATTTTCGAAGTTTTAGTAAAAAGCATTTTTAATTTTACGGAAATTCTGGTAATTCTATATTTTATTTTATTGTCAATTTTTCGCAGATTTTCCACGTTTTTGGAAAAAATTTTGAGAAATTAAAAAAATTACTTCCTTAAAGTATTATCTGGGTGTGATTCTGGATTCATAGAGATACTGATCAAAACTTTTGGACAAGTATTTCTGTACAAAAGAGTGTTTCCAGAAAGATAAAAAAAAAAACATCATTTCAAAATCATAAGCTTCTTGACTCCGTTTAGAATCTTTTTAGATAAATATTTACATGCTATAACATATTGAAAAAAAGTAATAAAATGTATAATTACAATAAAACCATAAAAAATGCTATACAATTCAATTTGTTAATTTTTTTTTCAACCCCCTTCGAAAAAAAATTCCGTTTAAGAGGTTTTAGTATTTTAAAGAGGATGTGTTAAATATCGAAATTTATGTTTGCGCGGGTTTGGAATTCATCTCAATCTGGTTAAATCAAAAAACTCGAAATAAGTACTACAAATGAATTTCATTCGTAACTTTTTTAGGTTCAAAATTAAATTTTCATATAATTTATAACATTATTAGCTAGGTACTCAACAAACGCAATTTGATGTAGAGTTTATTTTAAAGTTATTAAAAGGTGTGACAGATTTTCCCAAGTTTTTATCTCAAAATAGTTTTTAGACTTTAGTTCCAGCGATTGATTCAATAAATACAATTTGTCTTTATAATTCTCTTAGAGAAATTATATTCATGAGAATCCAATATAATATTTGCCTACGTCTGTGAAGAACTGATTAATTTTCATTTTTATTCTTTTTTTAAAATTTAATGTCCAAGTCTTTGATTTGAATGGATTTGTTACCAGTTTGAACTATTAATAGTTATTAATTATTATTCTAATGGATTTATAAAAATATTCTCTAATATAATCCTCATATACAATTCCATATTAAAATAAATGAAGAAAAATCAAGAACGTGGGAAACGTTTGATAAGTTTTTTCCGTTTTTATTTAATTTTTTTTGTACACATACTTTACTTTCAATAGACAAAACTATTGAAAGTAAAGAATAATAATATCTAAAAGTAATATGGCAATAAAATTATCTATTGCAAACATAGAATAAATGTACTAATCTGAGAACGTGTTCGAATATAAAAATGTGTTTCCTGATAAAAAGGTATATAAATATTAATGTTAGACTAAAACTCTTTGATTCCTCATAGAATCTAAAATAATTGAATATGGTTAAAAAAATTGACGATCTTTTATTCTTTTCACAAATCGAATAATTTGTAATTTCCTCACAAGATAGTGACATAAAAAAAAAAAAGGTCAAGAGACTACACCAGAACTTAGAAGTGAATAGAGATACTTGTGTGTTTATACTTTTTTCTAAACAAAAAATAGCTTTCTAGTTTAAAAGCTAAAAATCATACAACATTAAATAAATTTAAGAAAATGTATTTGAGAGTCAACTTTTTAAACCATGTTTATAATATTTAGCTATCAGATATCTGCTTTATGTATTGTTCTTGACACAGTTGTATACATATTTCAGTAAATATTAATAAAATACCATATACCTATATAAAATTATAAAAAAACAAATGTGTGATAGATAAATATAATATGAAAAATACTGGGCGGTAAATAATATTGTGAACTCAAACACTACAGTCAGTGATTCAATGCTTCCGGTAAGTGTTACAAACGACACTTTGATCCAATATAACAAAAATTAAATATTAACGTTGTAAATTGTAAAATAATTTGTTACATACTAATTTCAATATTATCTAATTCTGTGAAAAATATTAAAGTTAAAATATGCATATATTATTGGGAATTTTGTTGCTAAAATCTATATTGGCCCAGGGAATGAATTTTCGATGTTTTGTTGGTAAATATAACTTGGCATATCATATTAATATTTTTAAAAATTATTTAAATAACACTAAATAATACTTAATAACATAATTATAGACTTTGAGAAAATATTAAATAAGGTCATGATTATGTAATATATTATGCGTCTAGGATGAATATGTATTTATAAACCAATGAAAAAATAATGTTGATATACAATGAAGCCAATCATTTTCAAAGTTATTTATTTTTGGATACGCCTATCGAAAATATATTTCTTTACTTATAAAAATAGGATCCTAAAATTTTGAAATCGATTTAACATACATATGTGACGTTATAAGCTCAAAGTTTCATAAAAACACGTAAAGTTATTGGTTTCATATAAATCCGTTAACATTTTTAATACTTAAAAAATTGTTTAAACCTTTATTGCGGTATTACATTTTTCCTATAGAAAATATGTTTTTACATTTTTTTCCCTAAAGTTGACGCTTTCTTGTGAAATAAAAAAATATTAAACCTCATATTTATTTTATGTGCTATGCTTTATTTTTTTTACAAATATGATCTTACATTTTATACATTTATGCTAAATATGCCGAACATATTTCATACCATGGGTATTCTTCGCACCTCGGGTGGAATTTGGTGGGAGTGTTAAATTTAAAAAAAAACGATAAATTATTTCTTCAATAAAACAATTTTGAGTGGAGCTTCAGTTTATATAAGAAAATTTTACTTAAAAATTATAAAGTTCATAAGTATAAAAAATAAATATTTTGTACTTGGTCAGTTTTATATCCCACTATTAACTGAGAGCAGGAAAAAAACAATAATAATGAGAAAAAAGTGTAAAAAAATTTTTCAAAAAATTTTTTTTTGACATTTTCTAAATTATTTTTCATCAGACAATTCTCATATTATTGTCTGTCTTTATCTAAATTTGCATAAATGTTGAATTAAATAAAGATAGTTTTTAAGACGTTTTGTCGAATTTTGGGTAGTTTCACTCAGATTTTAAGAAAATTATTGAGAATTTTGAAAAATGACTTCTTAAAAGTACCAACTAGAGGCAAATTATGATTCGAAATTTGCTGGTCGAAACTTTTGGACAAATATTTCTGTATGAAAAAAAAGCCAGACATACTTAGCACTATGGGTATTCTTCGCTCTTTGGGTGGGATATTTTTAGTGGGTGTATTGCATTTTAAAGAAATGGCAAAATCATATCTTCAACATTATAATTCTGAGCGGAGCTTCAGATTATATACAATTATAATTGTCGATTAGGCGTGTTTAAAAACTGTTATTTAATAGTATTGGGTAAGTAGTGTTTTTTTGATATAATTTTTTTCAAGTTGAGTCGAGTTGTAACACCGAGTACTCGAATATTGTGTGTTTGTCAGGTAATAAATGTCCTTATAAAAATATTAAAAACAATAATAATAATATTTTTTTATCACATCAAACCATCAACCGTCCCTTAATTGTTATTTGAGTATTATTATGGGATAATGATACGCACATCAAAAATATTTCTTGATTTGCTGTGCAACGTGGAGATATTACGGTCTGATAATCTTTAATTGTGAATATGCATATTAGTCAAAGTCAATTTTGAAAAAAAAAAAAAAATATATTATTTTTCAACTAAGTAATAACGAATAAAGTGCTATAAACTACTGTGTATGGCGGCGCGATAACAATCAAGTGGTGGGACGATAAATTTTATCGACGCACTGGCGAGGTGAACAAACTGGGAATTATTTGGGTTTTGAGCTATTTATAGTTCTTAAATTAATTTTTTAATAATATAGTGGAATAAACAAGACAATTTTTTTTTTAATGTCGACTAATCGGCCAACACTATTATTTAATAAAATATTAATCCATGTCCATTTCACTATTCGTATAAAATAATCAATTTTGAGTGATATTATATTACGTAATAATAAGAAAAATAAATTATCCGCCATAATTTTAATTTTAAATGCTTGTAAAATTACAGCTTAATTTATGTCAATTTTAGACCGTATATAAAAACACGTGTGAAATGTTTTGGCAAAAGAAAATTTCTACCGCAATAAGAACTAATAATTTTATAGGTTTTGATTAATAAAAAAAATCAATACTCTACGTAAAAATGACAAGTTTAATGTTAATTTTTAAACAGCTATAAAAAATATATTAATGTATGATTATCGATATTTTGCTAGTATAATTTATAACACATATGGGTATGTTTGCATTACATTTTCATGTTTCAATATTTATATATTAAAATTGTATGAAATTATAATTTATAGAAAACGATAAACTTCCAATATTTTCAAAGTTCTGTACTTACCTTAAAATGGATTAAATGTTTTCGAAACTTTTATGAAGTATATGCGTGACTATTTTTTGTAGTTGGTGAAACTTTTATGTTTCCATAACTTTAAGTTTCGATCGTTTTAGAGCTATAACTAGATAACTAAAATTAATTTCTTGATAATATTTATTACGTTATTTCCAGTAAATTTGTCCGTACTTTTCTATTTTTTTGTCCATTTAAAACATTGTAAAATTTTGAATAATTATTCGTCCCTAAAAATTTTACTTTCACCGAAATATTTGCCATTTGGTTCTTAATCTATGTAGAAAGTTTCATGTGAGGTCCACTTTTCGTGGCGTGGACTTTAGTACTATGTTTATCTAATAATAGGTTATAGGTATATAATATAATAACGGAAAATATTGAATTTTTAAAATAGAATAAAATTAGAAAACTATTAATGCTCGCGGATTTTAGTTCACATCATCGTATTCAGCGTCGAAAAGTACATAAAATGGTAAAAAAACATTACCAACCTTATTGTGTGTTAGTGAATTAGAAATATATTATAATATTTGTCCGTACTTTCTCCAATTTTTCTTCAATAAAACCCTCGTTAAAAGTTTAAATCTTCGTCCCGAAAAAATGTTATTACACCAAAATATTTGAAATGAAAAAAAGAAAAAACTTACACACGATTTATGAGATTTTTTTAAATCAATGAGACATATATATAAATGACGTTATATTAAATTTTAGATTCTGAACGAAGTGAAGAAGCTTATGATTTTACAATGATGTTTATTTATTTATTTTTTTTATTTTTATTTTAGATTCTGAACGAAGTGAAGAAACTTATGATTTTACAATGATGTTTATTTTTTTTTATTTTTTTATTTTTTTTTCTCTTTCTGTGAACACTTTTTCGTATAGAAATACTTGTCCGAATGTTTCGATCAGTATCTCTATACAACTGGAATCACACCCAGATGGTACTTTAAAGAGGTCATTTTTCCAATTTCTCAATACTTTTTCCAAGCGCGGTGAAAAAATGTCGAAAAATTAACAAAAAACGGCAAAATATGCAGTTACCGGCATTTTCGTAAAATTGAAAATTTATTTTTACCATTACTTCTACAATAATGGAGCTAAAAACTTGAAACTTTCACCAACTACTAAAAACGGTCAAAAAAACATTTTCTAACAATATCAAAATGATTTGATTAATTTTGAGTTAAGTACGGCATTTTGAAAATTTCGGAAATATCTCATTTTTTGTTAGTTTTTATGCAATAAAATTTTTGATTTTTGATATTAAGGCTTGAAAATTTAATATGATCTCACTGACATAT
>JAIPRM010002539.1:0-29990 GCA_025469315.1 Stegophylla sp. TES_Ste_2020 | reverse complement strand
GTTTGTTTTTTTTTTTTTTTTTTATTACCCCAAATAAATTACAATAACAACACGTTTTTTTTTTTTTTTTTTTTTTTGAATGAACAGTTATTTTATATTGTACGATAAATAACGACAAAATATACAAAGTAATAAATAAATAAATAATAGTTATAATAATAATAATAATAATAAAAAAACGTCTATACAAAAATTTTACAAAGTGTTTTGACTTAAAAACGATGTATTCGTTTGTATAATATATTATTATTATTATTATTATAATAATACGCAATATACAATAATTGTCACGAGGGTCCAAAAACATACACATAATCAATCGATACAAATAATAATTAAAAGTTACGTTAATTATATTATTATCACAGTTGAGAAAATATATAATTATTTATTTTATACATTTGTATATTATATAATATACATATATATATAAAATGTAGTGTATAATATTATTTTTTTATGACATAACGTTTATATATATATATATATATATATATATAATAATTATATATGACTAGATCGCTCGGTCGAGTGTAGAAAAAAAAAAAGTTGGAAACCCATGCGCTCGCGATTTAGGTAATAATAATAATAATAATAATGAGTTTTTATACATTAGTAATAAATTATTTTAAAAGTAAGTAGGTATCTATATGTCTAAGAACGATACGATAATAATAATGTTTACGACAGTGGTGGTGAAAATTCGTGTTGTGTATAATATAATGTGTATTAAAATAATATACGTTGCGTAGACAATATAATTGAAGGGTCGGCCGGAATAAAACAGTGCTGTGTAACACTTTTTTGGATTTCATTTATTTTTTTTTCCGCGATCTCATTGTATTTATGAAATCGGGAAATTCCTAAATAAATTCCTAAATAATTCTTATCCTATAATTTTACTGAATATAAACACGGGAAACACGCGATTTGTTGATAGTTAATTAATTCTAAATAAATAATAATTTATTAGAATACATTAATATATATATATATTAATATTATTAATATGATATAATTTCGATTAAGTTCAAAGTTGAAAGAACGTGTTACGTGCAGTCCATATAATATTTGAAAGAAATTTTTTTGATTTTTACTTAATACTGTAAAATCTAAGAATTATAGCTACAAAACACGTTATTCCGGCCGACCCTTATGATAGTCATAATATGGTGTTGGATGATAATATAAAATTATGCGGTTGCGTACACAATTAATAATAATAATAATAATAATAATAATAATGGAACGGTTTGAAAATCGTTGACAAGAGGAAAAAAAAAAAACAAAAATGAAATAATATGTATAATGTAATATTATTATAATAATAAAACGACAAAAACCAACAGCCGGAAACGCGTGAAATTCGTATATTGTGTACTCGATATCGGCCGTTTTTCCCGAATCGATATATCGCCGAATGACCATTTCTTTTTCCCGAACGCCGTTTTGCCCGGAGGATCGAAAACGAGAAGCCCTTTTTTTTCCCCCCAGACGGTAATTAATCCCGAAAAAAATTTTATTTTGTTATCACGAAGGTATACTGTGAAGAGATACAGCACTGGTATTTTCTATATTTTCCATTTTTATACCTATAACCAAAATACGGCAATTTCTATTTGCTTAAACAATATTCAAATCGATGAATAATTTTTTTTCACCTGCGATAAATGAGATAGTATTAACGAAAATGTAACGGGTTTTATATGTATTTTTTTTTTTTTTTAATTTTTTTTTAAATAAAGGCCTCGACAACATAGGTCATTGGCCGCTTCGTGTGTACTATTATAATTTAAAAATATTTAATTACCGCACTACATTCATATTTTATTATGTCATTATTAATTTTATTAATTTACGGATTCGGGAAAAATGCGTTAGGAATGAAGAAAAAAAAAAAAAGGTTTCTGGTTTTCGACCCTCCGAGCAAAGCACCATTCGGGAAAATACTTAGGTAACCGACATCGGCTCTTGTCGTATCGTTGTGACGTTCGTTTTTTTGGTCTGTAGCTGCTGTGTCCGAGGAAAGTGTACACTGCGACGATTGCGCGTGTGTTTTCTCCTCGAGAACGTGGGGGGGGAAAAAAGAATAATAATAAAATCTAAGTGGCCGGGGAAAGGGCCGCGAGAGGGTACGTCGCATCG
Source organism: Stegophylla sp. TES_Ste_2020 (assembly GCA_025469315.1). Lineage (NCBI taxonomy): Eukaryota > Metazoa > Arthropoda > Insecta > Hemiptera > Aphididae > Stegophylla > Stegophylla sp. TES_Ste_2020. The sequence continues at coordinate 27,845 of JAIPRM010002539.1, read as the reverse complement.
TCTCCCTCACCCCCTTCGGTCGGACTCGAGTCTTTCGTCGAGCCAACGGCTGGCTGTCCATGTTATATACCGAGAGGTTCTTTTTCTCAAATATTTTTGATCCTTCGCTCTCATCCCGACATTCTCGTGTGAAATAGTGTGTGGAGGCGAATATACCCGGAGGAGGGGACATTTGTGTATTTATAATTTGTACCACGCAGCGGTCAATCGCACGTGCTCACGCAAAACGTTGACTAGAAATCCAACGGGAGTAGGGGCGGGGCAGAAACTTAAAATTAACATAATACACAATAATATTATTGACGTCCTTATTGTTTCTAAGCGTAAAAAATAATATTAAAGTTAATCGACCAAAGTACACAAAAACGTATAGGTAATAATAATAATAATAATAATATATAATATATATATATATATATAGATAATAGTGTGATGGGAACGTAGAAAATACATTATTTATTTTTTTTTTTTTGGTTTTTCGTCGTTCAGTAATAAAATGCGCGGTCGTGTCTAAAAACAACGACTTATCTCAGTGATAGTAGTTTTCGGTTTTGAGCTGGCTCTTCATCGACGACGTCGTGTTGCGAAATGGCGTGCAAAAAAAAAAAAAAAACACTGAAACAGAACAGACAAACGCGTGATTAGTGACATTTTTTTTATATCATTTCTATATTAAAAATCATTGCTATTAGTCATAAGTAATATTTATGAATGATTAATTGATTTGTAATGTTCCGTAGTTATTTGTAAAGAGTTAACATCTCTATATTATTTTTTGTAAATAATAAATTGAGTACAATAAGTAGAACTTATAGGAGTTAGCATGTTTTTCAAAAATCATTCAAAATACAGCTATGTAATATAGAAATGAGTTTCATAACACCAGGAGTTATATGCAGTTCTCTTTAATTTGCACATTTAGCTCTTTTTTTTCGATATAAGTGCATATTTCGGTTATATTTCGGATTTTAAGTGCATATTTCACATGTTTTTCAATATTTAATTTGTGTTTTCTTGGTGTCGGAAAACTTTTCTCCGAATTTCTGAAGAGATTAGATATTATTTGATATTTTTATTCGTTTAAAATATGTAAACTTAAAGAGAATAAAGATTGAAAAAAAAAATGAAATTTCATAAATAATAGAAGAAGAATTAAAATAAAACTTATTAAAATATATTATACAATGCAATTTTAAAATATTTTGAGATTTTACAGTAAAAATTAATGTTTTTATAAGAGATTATTTTACCATTTTTTTTATATTTTTTGAGTATATTTGGTACATTTTTAGAACATAATTGCATGCATATTTTAAGTTTTTTTTAGAGCTCTAACCCTAATAATACGTGTTGTGAGCCTTAATAGGCGCGTATATAATACACTAAGTAAATAAATAAAAAATAAATTAATAACAGTAAAACAGACTCTGAGGATGTCAAAACATATTATACTCGGCGACAATGATCAAATAAGGTATAAAACAGAGTGAATTTTGTGATAATGAAAAGACTGCTATTATAATATATATATATATATATATATATATATAGTGCAAATTGATTATATTATAAATTAAAAGCGAATGACTTCAATGACGTAGACGCGCGGATTATTGGGGAATTCGAGGCAACGACGAGATCGTCGAGTGCAAACATTTAACCCGTTCGTTCGAGACGATTTATTAGATTCCGGACTAGAAGGGTGGAATCCACGCGATATCTCACACCAACCTTGAACCGCGGTTTGATGCATAAATTTATGAGCGAATTATTACCATTATATTATACAATATCGAGACATAATTCGATTGGTGCGTTTCTACGGCGACGACGTTTCATGTCGTTTCGTAACACACATTTCACGTCGTTAGCGCGCGCGCGCGCCCGTGACCAAAGAAGTTTCACTTCAAAAACGCCGAAAACCCCGCGCTCCCCGGCCAAATTCGATTTCACCCTCCTCCCGTGACTGGCTGTGTACGCCGTGAACCGCAAACTTTTTCGCGCGAATAATGATTTGTCTCGATTTGGTCGTCTCGGCTCTACTCAACAACGACGACGACGACGACGACGACGGGAAAATAAACGTCTCATCGGCCGCTTTTCGCGTTCGGTTTAGTGTTTTTTTTTTTTTTTTTTTTGTATCCGTCGCGCAGTAAAAAGCTGGTTAACGCCGCCACAGTGAATTGGATTTTTTATTTCTGTATGCACTTCTTACACATTAATTTGCTCCGATAAAACTTCGATGTCATGAACTTTCATCCGGATGATAATATCATAACTAGGGCTGGAATTTTAATGCCCTTAAAAATCACTAAATAATGCTCTTGAAAAAGTGCAAAAATGACTTAAAAAACTATGTGACTGGTATTAGGTATCGTCGGGGGTCTTTATCGATTTTAATGTTCTAAGCTGGAGGCAAGATAAGAATTTATATAAATATAATTGTGGATAAGATATTATTATTATTCGTCTATTGTTGGCGTACGAAATAAATCCCACAATAGAAGTTAGTAATAAAAAATTTTGAATTTGAATTTTAGGCCAAAAATGACCTAAAAACCTATAAAACTTCCTAAATATAGTTGTTTAAAAACAAATTTAAAAAAATGTTTCATGTGAATAGCATTATACAAAATTCAAATTCAACCAACAATTTCATTTTTTTATTAAATAAGCATATTTTTATGCGTGTAAAATTTAATCTACTAATGTAATAATGTATAATATCATTATGAATGTAAAAATCAAATTAAAAACTATTTTTAGTGCATTTTATATCATAATTTTTGAAAATTTATATTGTATTTTTTGCATTTTAAGTGCATTTTTTGTGAAATTTTTAACGCATTTTTTAAGATTTTTTAATGCATTAAATTCACAGCCTTATTTTATGACCAAACGACAGAAATGCTCGTCTAAATTTCGCGGCAAACTTATTAAATTCAACCGTGTTACATTATATAGTATCATTTTGTAAATAAAATAACGATAAATAATTTAATAATTATTCAAATGCCTTTTCGGGGACAATCACGCCGCCGTAACGTTTTTTCCGGTACAAATGTAAACGAACGTATTGATGAGGGGGGGGGGAGGAGAGGAAAGTCATGCGCGGTCGTGGATTTCGAAAATACGTACGCGCGTCGTTCGCGATTTTAATTGCGGAATTCGCGGATTTCACAAACTGAAAATGTAAACACGAAAACGTAATCACGGGATTCGCGTACGCACGTACACGCGAGGATATTTGAAATAATAAATATCCGCGTAACCGCGTGGGCACACGAGCACAATAATATACACATGACTTGAATCGCGATAGCCTCGGGAATGAAACGCCGCCCCTTCGTCGTCGGTGTAAAGATTTTTCAAAATATATATATTGTATTAACTGCAAATCCAAAAAGCGAAAACCGCGCGATAGTTAGTGATTTCTCATTATGACTCATGTCTCTCCATTTATCAACCCCGTACGAATACATATAAATTGTGCACGAACATCGGATACAATAATAACAAAATAGTAATAAATCCGATACGTTTTACCCTCGTACAAAACGCTATGACAGGTATAATTATTTCAACCGGAAAATCGAAACGAAAAAAAGCCGGACATACTTCGCACGTCGGGGTGTTATTCGCACGTCGAGTGGGATTCTCTTGACGGGTGTATTGAATTTTAAAGAACCGATAAATCATTTCTTCAATATAGGTCTTAAACTCGTGTAAGTACTGTTCATTGTTTCTTAAACCGTGGTTCGCGAGAAATTGTTTTAATTACATAAGTTCAAAAAAAAAAAAAAAAAACACCTTTGTTTTTAACCGAAATTCTCTATCGAACGATACAGTTGAACATATTTCGCACACATTAGTAAAATTATGTAAAACTAATGTTTGAAAAAGTGAATAGAGTAATTTTGTTTTTTTCGGTACCTCTTTTTTATGCTATAAAAGTAAAACTAAACTAAAGGGTCACGGTATAATTCCGAGGACAAATTATTTGGTTCGCGGTTCTAAACACATTTTAGAACCCCTGTTCGGGGGTTTAAGCTTAAATTCTTTTTCAATTTAATTGTATTTCACGCGAATATTGTGTGCAACAGTGTGATGAATTTTACTGCACTGCAAACGGTCATTTTCTTATTATTCTGACCGACCCAAGTAAAATATAATATATATATATATATATATACATAGCTAATACCCGCGGTTGAAATGTCATATTCACGACACTCGATCATTTCCCCTAGACGTCTTACAGGTGTGTGCGCTGCGGTGGTGACTTGCTGTCGGACGACCGCTCGGATCGAACGAGATCGTAACGTTATCGGTGTCGTTTAACGACCTTTTTTTCCTTTTCCCACGTGCTCCCAGAACCGAATATTGTTTGCACATAAATTATCGCACCCTCCGAGGAGACGCGTACTCGAGACACCGCGTAATAAAACACTATTTTCTCCGGCCAAAAACGCCTAAGCGCGTTTCTTCGGATTTCCCCCCCCTCCCGTTCCATCACGTCACAAAATCGTTTTAATTAATTCCAATAAATATCGTTTAGCGCGAGCACATTCTCTGAGTGTTGTTGTTGCGTAGCAGTGTGTACACTTACTGTTGGAATTCCCCGACAGACCGTTTAATTGCCATTTTTTTTTTTCCATTTTTTACAAATGCATTTTATTCCTATTAACATTCCAAAAACGGGGTGGGGAACGGTAATAATTATTATTCGACCGGGCGCGTGATTCGGAGGAATTCGACTTAGAGCGTCGTTGGCCGGACGCGACGCAAACGCAGTACGCGCGATGATTGATGACGCGCTGTCCGTGTGTATATAGAAACCTATAGGTTTTAGGTAGTAGTGTACTTATTTACCGTTTGAACACGTTTAAAAAGCGATTTAATCTCACGTCATAATATGCGGCGGCGTCGAGTGTCAGTCGATAAAGAAACTACGTTATGGGGATTCGTGTGGACGTGGGGCGTTATGATAATCGTGGTTTTTGTGGTAGTACGTGCGCACGTGGGCTCAATCAGGGCGGACTCGTGGGGATGAGCCCCTAAGATGACCCCAAGAAAGAGACTTAATCATTTGCAAAGACCTTAGCACGGGTGAGACACTTTTTGACCATTTTGTAACATCCGTTTTTGTCACCAAATTGAACATTTAAAATATTTTTCAATTTTTCTGACAATTTAATAAACGTTTTTTTTTTTTTTTTAAATAATTTTTGAAAACTAGTGATAATTGGTTATTGACAACAATTGAATATTCGCACCGGTCCGAGTTCACAATATTTAAAGAAGAACATAATTATTGTATTATGGATCCAACATCAGATGTTCTATACGTTTGATGCGCGACAAAGGTGATAACTACTATGTAAATATAATTAAATATTTTTGTATTGGAATATGTGATTTTTAAATTTATTATAAACTTACTTTTTATGTTTAAGATACCAAAATAATGTTCAGACCGAAAAAGGAAACTTTAATTTTGCCAGAAAACGGTTTAGTAGCCCCTTAGCACCCAAATTCCCAAAAAATACTAATTGCGCACAAATGAAGAGGTAAACGATTAATATAGTGAAATGAATTCAGTCCCGTGAAGAGGTTTCGTTGATTTCGTGCTTCTCGTTAGCAGCCCGGTCCGTTTTATATATATATGATGATATTAGGCTGTGGAAATTGTGAAACAGTGTGTATTTAATATTTATAACGACGGCACCGGGGTATTAGTACGGATTGTGAGTTTACATTTACCGACTCGTCGAGGGTTTAGCAGTATAGCAGTGAGTATATATATATATATATATATGTGTATAAGAGGCGAGGCGGGGTGAACAAATCCTCCGCCTCGAAGTTTTCATCATCACCTGTGAAGGAAATGAGAAAAGGCTCGTAACGCACGTATGATGAAAAATCGGGTCGCGAGAAAAACCTAGTAGAATCTAAATTCCGGAACCCCTCCCCTTAGGGTACGAGTCGGGTACGAGCGCCTCTTAGATCTCAGTTGTTCGCTGAAAAAACGTCGTGATAAGTGTATAATAATTAGTGCTCGAATTTAAATGCACTGAAAACCATCGGAAAATGATCTAAAAAAACAGCCAAAAATAACAGCCTTTAAAAAATGAATTTTACAATGAAAATACTCTTACAAAGGTCCTATGTGTTTTTATATTTTAATTTCTTTTCTTAAGACATTATCGAAATATTGTAGAAAGATTTCTAGATATTTTAAAGAAAAACCCCAAAAACATGTATAATATTTTGAATTAGTTAAAATTGATTTCAATCATTGATTCGTATTGTGTACAGACACTATACATTATAAATATTGTAAGTATATTGTTGAAATATGCCTTTCAATGAATAAAATGACCGAAAAATGGTAAAATAATGGAAAATAAAAGTGTCACTTTTGAGTTCTCTGTTACATGAAACAAATTATGTACTTGGAAAGCATTGCCTAAGTTCACCAAAATAAATATGCGTTTTACATTGGAATCTAGGCCCTAATAATATATATATGCGGTTTTAATTCACGTTGCTGTGAGCTCTGCCGCTTGTTATAATAATCGACAGCCTGATGTGAAACATCATAATATTATACTGGCGACCATCAGCAGCAGCTGTATATAGTACACGTCATGATATATACTAAATACGTTATAATTTACTGTAACACGTGCGTGTATAATAATCGTTATCACTTTAATCCGATGGTCCACCGGAGTGATCGCATTAAACGGTGAATTCTCTGCTATACTTCTTGTACACGTACGGTAATACAGCTGGAGTACCGTATAGCACATTATAGATAACGTGGATAGGTCACGTAAAATACTTAATATTATTATAATGATATGAATTCGTACGAGACATAATAAATATCTGATCACATTCGACACGCACAGCTCACAGAATGGATTATTATTTTAATCAATGGTTAACATTTGCTCGTAATACACATAATATACTGGCATACTATTTTCGGATACGGTTTATTCTAAAATTGTTTATTTCCAAGACATTTTAAAGCCATTTATTGTGGTTTTTTTTTTCTTCTTTTAATTCAGAAGAACAACACGATACCAACATCCGGATAAACTTCTCGACCCTAGTAAGTGGTTATAATGTAATAGAATCCAAATTTTATTAATTATATAATTTGCATAATTATTATAGCCGAAAAACGTAGGAATATTGCACGTTATACCGATTAAAATGTGTATAATACCAGCGTAAAAAAGCCGGATATACTTCGCACGATGGGTGTTCTTAGCACAATGGGTAAGATTCTCTTGACAGGTGTATTGAATTTTAAAGAAACGATAAATCATTTCTTCAATAAAACGATTCTGAACGAGAGAAGTTAAAAATATAAAAAATAAATGAGAAAAAAAATGTTAGAAAAATGTCCACATTTTTTTTCACATTTTCAAAATTTTCTTGCGCCAAAATCTTTCTTATATAATTTTCTATCTATGTTTACATTCCCTTATAGTTCGGATCAAAAAATGATGGTTTCCGAGTCATTTTTGTCAAATTTCGGGTAGATTTTTCCAAAAAAAAGAAATTGAAGAATTGAGAAATTCAAAAAATGACATCTCTAAAATACATTCTAGAGGCAAATCCGGTTCAGAATCTAAAATGCGGTGCAATACAATAATTTTATGGAATTTCCCTATTGTTTAGTATAGTGTGTACCCTCGAATGAGGGGGGTATTCCTTACCGGGAATTAATTTATGTACTTCGTGAGAATAAAATATAAAATGTGCAACGGTGTTAAAATTATTGTCATATTGATTCTCATATAACTGTTTTCGATAAAAAACCAACAAAAAAAAAAAAAAGGGTTATAAACTCTTTTTTAAATGATTGGGGGGAGACGTGAAATTTTCGAAAATCTACAAGTGGATGTGGAATAAAACAATTTGGAAAACGCACACAGGTTAATCGAGTACAAACGATTTTCACAAAGAATAAATCACGGTATTTTTTTACAATCACTGAGCGTGTACTGCCCGTAACCCGAGACGTCCGGACGGCGGTGCGGGCGCGTTTGAGTATTCCGGGGGGGGGTAATGCACACGCGATGAACACGTTATGTTTTTTTTACGGCGGTTCGCGGCCTCAAAATCTTATCTTCACAAGGACAGGGTCAGGGGCGAGGGAGAGAGGGGAATAAGACAGAATCACCGATAACGACAAGTGGTCGACGACGACGACGACGTGCGCACACGTCGTATCGTATTATTATTAATACATTATAATATTATAACGGACGCGACAGCCTCAACAACTACAGCAATGATAATAATATTAATAATAATAGGTAATAACACGGCGGCTTGCGGTGTATTATCTTCAAATCGCGAAACTCTATGCACACTCAAGCAATATTACATACGCGCGTGTAAAAATAAAAATAATAATAATAATAATAATATGCGCGCGCAGGTACCTATAATAGTGCATTTATAATAGTCGTCGTAAATATTGACCTCGTTGTTGGTCGGTTCCGCCTCGGGTCCACACGTCGTCCGGTGGCGGCCGCGGCGCGTGTGATAACATCTCCGGCGGATGAGGAGAGCCAGAGAGAAGGAACGCGCGCGCGAATAATACGACGTCGTTATCGGACGGGCGCATCTCGGAGCTCGCCAAACGCCCGTGAAAACGACAGGTGCGCGGCCCCGCAGGACATTACTACGCGTTTTTCCCCCGTCGACGGTCCGCGGTGGAGTCGGCGAACGGTCGTTTCACCGCGTCATTACGCCGTCTTATTAACAGCAACGAGCTCGGTCGTATAAGCGCGCGTTCATTTTTTTTTTTTTCTGGGGGGGGGGTTCGGCGTTTCGGGTCGTTACCGGATTTTTCTTATGATTTTCGTGTGTTTTTTTATTTTTATTTTTCGCTTATCGCCCAGAGAATTCCACCGACGACGACGCGGATATTATACGCGCGCGGGCGATTGCGATCTATAACACACACACACACACACGCCATCGCGTCGTCGTCGCGAACCGGATCTCCTAATCCTCGAGGTACCATATTATTATTATTATTATTATTTATATATATATTTTAATTTTTTTTTTTAATATTACTACGATTTTTTTTTTTTTTCATCTCAGTTTTTCAACACTACGCCGCGCGCGGTCACGTCGATGTCGATGATGATAATATTATTATTATCACGGGTAATAATAACAATATTAATACTGGCGATATCGTCGAAGCGCTGACGTTTCGCAGCGCGCGGTGTAAACAATAACGATTATAACGGGACGATGGGTCGAGCGAGAGCGTTTTTTGTCCAGCGGTTTCCAGTGGATTTAATACACGCCGCGCGTACGAAATCCGCGACAATATTCGCCGGTTTATATTTTTTGTGTTTTTTTTTATTTATTATTTCCAAATAAATCACCGCCAAAATGCGGTGACGGCGAGACCCCCGGAGCAGAACACGTTCGTGAAACTCCGCGGGACGAACACGTTGTCGGTATAGTTCGGTTATTAGGGCAGGGATTTTAATGCCCTTAAGAATCACTAAGAATTCATTAAAAAAATGTTTTTAAAATTTATTTATAATAAATTAAAATTCAAAAAATTATGTGACATGTGTCTTTATCGATTTTAATTTTCTAAGCTTCTAGCATATCGCTATACTGGGAGGCAAGATAAGAATTTATATAAATATAACAATATGTACAAGAATTGTGGATAAGATATTATTGTTCCATCTATTGTTAGCGTATAAAATAAATCCCATATAATGAGTTAATAATAAAATTTTGAATTTGAATTTTAGGCCAAAAATGACCTAAAAACCTATAAAAAAAAAAAAAAAAATGATAAAAATGACCCTAAAATCAAATATTGTCAAAAAAATTGCAAAATGAAATTTCTTATTCTAATTGAAAAACACCTAAAACGCGTATTTATTACGGAAACGAGCATCGCACAGAAATGTCTCTATTTTTTCATTTTTTTTTTTAATTAGAGCTTTGCCGCAAGCACGTCAAGATCACATGGCGTACGAACGTGGCGCGGAAAAATCCTTTTTTTCAATGACGTCACGGAAATGTGATAGCTGAATCGAACAGTAACAATAATCGAACGGTTGGAATTCGCGCCAAAAGCGAATTAATTTTCATCGCTCGGTCTGCGACGGGACCCGTTTGATCGCCGAAGTGTGCCGCGAGAACGTCTTTTCCGTATAATTTCGTTTCTTCCCCGACGGGTCGGCACGCGGTGTACGGTTAATCGCGCGGACACTTTGTCCGGTTTCCGGGGGGGGGGGGAGTGGAATCGCGAGCAAATCGTACGCCTACCGACGGAAAGCAATATAAAAAATATAATAATATTATTATCGTTTATAACGTGTGTGCAGTGAATGACCATGATTTCTCGCGAATCCCAGAACAACGACGAGGGGGAGGGGGTGAGAAGAGGGTGGCGACCTCCGATTCTAAGAGACTTTTTCACTAAACGGCCACAAAGTCGTCATCAGGATTATCCTTGATTTACATCCTTTTTGATCCTTGATCTACAGAATTCCAGAATATTCAAAATTTCTAAGTCTACACAAAATTATGTCCCGTTATTAACGTATCGAATGTGATATTTAAGAGCACTTCATTCATTCCCTGTTAATTTCTACGGTTATTGCTTACTAATAGTTGTTTCTGCTTCTTTTTTCTAATGTCGACTAAGGATTCCACTAACGAAATCCCATATTTTCTTGTTGACCATAAAATTGTACACGATTTTCATTTTCGATTCATTAAAATGAATATTTATTTTTTAGAAAATGTTAAAATTATAATCAAACGTATAACTATTTTGTGCAAATTTTTTCTAGTATTCACTAAAAGCAAAAATATATAGTGTTTTATAGTATAAGCAGAAGAACATGAAAATTAATTAAGGTTATACCTACCAATATTTTATTTATTTTTTTATATTAGTGAGGGTGAAATAAAACATTAATATAAATTTATTTCGCCTATTTTGGTGGTTTTAATAGTGCTGTATGTCCCAAACCCTGATTATTAGTTATATTTTTATTTATTATTTGCACCCCATAGGGGTAAAACACAATCACTAAATACATACGATATTTTAACTTAAACCACATATCTATCAAAATGACAAATAAAAATTACACAATGAGTCAGAGTGCAGCCCTCCCATAAGCGGAAATGACTTGGTCCCCCCGAAAAATCTACTTAAAGCGTCTCCAAAAATTTTTTTTAAACTACATTAAACTAGTACACCACCATTATAGGGGGCTAAATCAAACAAATACATATTTTAGCTGCACAAAATTTTTATTTTATTTCCGCCATATAATTCTCTCCGGACTAAGGTAAATATTTTTGTTTAGAAAATATGAGGATAATATTGTGGTAAAAAATAAAATCTTTGTTTTCAGAGCAACACTTAACAGTTTTTATTTGTAAATAGAACCTTATATACACAATAATATATAATATGATATTTTTAGTTTCCACGAATTATTTACGATCCGGGGGAGGGGACCATCGGGTCGTACGGAGCGACTTAACTGTTGCGGCTTAAAAATAATAACTCGAGCATCAATGTTATGTGTGTGTGTGTGTGTGTGCGCGCGCGTCATCTATAAACGAGGACGACGGATTCGCTATTACCACAACATATATATATTACGTTTTTCAAAACCCCATATTATAGTCGTGGATTCATAGGGGGCTTTTATATTTTGACGGAAACGCGAGTTGTTCTGCAGCATAATATACACCGTTGCACGTCCACCGACACACACACACACACACACACACACACACACGTTTACTACGTTTTCCGTGTGTTTCGCTACCATCATATTATCTGTCCGTTGGGAGACGATAAGCCGATTTCACAGACGTTAACGGAATTACTCGAACGAAATGCATGTGTGTGTGTGTGTGTCCCCGAGCAGCGCGTACAACACGCATAGAGCTCTCAGAGGCGGAAGCCGCGCACCAAATCGATACCGATCGGTTTTTTTTTTTTTCGTTTTTCGTTTTTTATACACGTTTAAAGTCCCTGACGGGACGTTGTATATGTATATGTAATATACACGTGGATTTGTGTGTGTGTGTGTGTGTGTGTGTGTAAAAGACCTAAACTTTGTCGACTTTTATACACACCACCCCTATATAGACACGTAGTACACGGGGCGGGGGTGGTGCATGGCGTGTGTAATAAAATGAAATACGTATAATACGAGTTTTTGTCAACCGCTTACAGCAGAAATTGTCTTCAGATATCCGTCAGACACCGATTTTGATTTTTTTTTTTTTTTTTGTCCCCATTAATATTATTTTGCGAGTATTTTTCAACGATGACGACAAACATCAGACGCGGGCGTAGGTGTAGTCGCGACGGATCGCCAATAAATCGTTTCGTAATGTTGTGTTTTTTTATTGTCGTTGTCGTTTTCGTTGTCGTTGTCGTTGTTGTTGCGCACATCAAACGATATAAAAAAAATGAAAAAAAAAAAAAAATACCGATCGGACGTTAATATATAATTAGTTTTACGTCTCTGTGCACAGCTGTCTGTCTACAGCGTGTGAGAGCTTGATTACAATTTTGATTTATCGGTCGTAAAACGTAAATACTTAATAACGTCGTAATTATTATTATTATTATTATATCCGTTAATCGATAATTTATAAATTGTGTGTTTTATTTTTATATTTTTTTTTTTTTTTTATTATTAGTATAACCTCAATGTCTATTTGATTTGAACATTTACATTATAGCTATAATAAAATGAGATGTTTTTATTACGTCATTGAACCAGGTGATTCGTAGTATTTTGTGAAAAAACTCGTTTTACTTTTAAACGATAAAATTATTTGTCAAATCGTATTGCATATAATTTTAAAAACTCGTATAAAAAAATGTTTCGTTTTAGATATTTATCTGAATAATTTTATTAAAAATTTGTGTGTGTGTTTTTTATTCGAACTTAATTTGCTCAAACGTAATATAGTCCAAATAGGATTATTTTTTCTTAAATATAATATACACGTTCACATGAAAATAAAAACTGAAATAATTGTGGCGCCTGTTTTTCGTCAGATACTCATATTTTTACGATCAATAATTAATCGTTGTTTTCAGAATACGATTCTGAGAGGATAAATTTCTATGGATCAAATTTTCAGAGAATGAAAAACCTTACGATACCTTATTGGTAGAGCGTCGTAATATAAAGTATTAGGAACTATTTTTTTTTTCGGAATAATCAAAGTCAATTTCATTATTCAAAATTGACACCTACTTTTCAAGTTTTCTTTGAGCCGAAATTCTTCTTTCAAGAGAATCTAAACAATGATTTATCAAACCAATCTCCGATGAAACTTTGAATATAATAGAAAATTTACAAGTGGTTAGTATTTAAATAAAGAAAACAAAAATTAACTTGTTTTAAAATTGAAAGTTGAATCAGAAGAAAACACACGAAATTAATTTCAATTATTTTTCATGGTTCGATAATTAATAGTTCAAAAGTGATCAAATGTTTTAGAAAATCGAGTTTTTTTTTTACATGCTACGTAAAATATTACAAACAGTAATTAAAATAATTGATGAATATATTTCTAGCACAATTTATTTCCGGGTGACGATTAAATAATTAAAATTGATTTCATATAATAATAATAATAATGATAATGTCGTTAATTCGCATTTATATTTTCTGTCTTTATTATTATTATTTTTAACGAGTCAATGAACACCTTCCAACAGTTTTCATTGATTATTAAAAAAAAAATTTTAATTATAAAAAAAAAAAAAAAAAAAAAAAAAAAAAAAAATGAAATAAAGTATAATATTATAATAATGTTATACTGTATTAAAGAAACAATTTTCACCACCGACGTCATACCGCTTCCATTTTCAAAACGAACGTTATGCGTCTTCTAAACTACGCTAACGCACGCACACACACACACAGACACCCAGGCACACGCACGCGCTTTTTATATTACACACACAACGAACGGATTTCCCCTTCGCTCAGTTTGTAATATCAGAGGGTTAATTATCGAATGAGCTAAGGTGTCGAGATTGCATTTCACTCCCTCTCGCCCGCCCCCCCCCCTTCGTCACCAAGTTTCTCTACGCCTAATATGTACACACACACACACACACACAACGAGGTAGGGTGAATATATACGAATATTACACACACACATGTATATACATATATATATATGTGTGTGTGTGTGTGTGTGTGTGTGTGTGTGAGTTCGTACCGGGACAGATGGGAAGCATTGCCGAGCAGATGTTACGTATTCGTATTATTATTAGGGCGAAAAGACGCGAAAAACTGAGGGTACATTTTAATTTCGGAGGTAAAAACGCGTAATAACAATAACGAGAGTTAGTCAATGTAAACACCGTTTAGATGTGGACAAAAAAAAAAAAAAGAATACGCGATACGTTCGCGAGGACCCACGCGCGCATATCTATTGCACGAGCTAATGAAATCTGTGCGAGTATAAAAAACTATATGTATACGTACGTAAAGGAGAAAAAAAGAAACGGCCCCCGACAATGTAGTTCACAATATTTAATGAAGTAGAGGGGAAAAAATGTGAACAGAAATAATAATGGGATTCGTGGCATTTTGTATTTTACAGTTTTTTTTTTTTTTTTTTTTTTTACTATTATATTATTCTAAATGGTCTCCCGAGGCGTAAAACAAACTAGTTATAATGCTCTGCAGCCGAGTCGCGCGGACGTTACATTTTTTTCTGTTTAAAACTCATAGTTATTATTATTAAAGTTTGTAATACATAATATTATTATACAACTGGTTTACAAATTTCAAATTAAAAAATGATTTGTACGCGTCTCGATAAATCTAATGCCCGAGCGACGTGTATAATAATATTATTTGTTTCCTCTTACATTCCGTTTTATTCTTCTTCTTCTTTTTCTTCTTGTTATTATTATTATTATTATTATTCCATCGTCACTCTCCGCCGACGTGCGTGGAAAAAACCGACTTGCTGCGAGGCGAAACGCTTCAGAAAAAAAAAAAAAAAAAAAAACCGTATTCGAGTGACAATCGGCGATGGACGGGGTTGAGTGAGGAAGGGGATGGAAAAAAAGCAAACAAACGTCGACGACGACGACGACGACGTCAAGAGGCTCCAAAACGGTCGGAATTAACATCCATTCACACGTAAAAGTATATACAAAGTGTAATGAAAAATAAAAAAAAAAAAACAAATGATAAAAAGGGCTTTTTTCTCTCTCGCGCGCACGCAAAGGTAGATAAACGTTTCGCCGGAGGGTGTCAAATGGCAAAAGGACCGACATTTTGGAGTGGCGGTAAATGCAAATTAACGAAAATTATTACGTTTTTTTTCCCTCCCCCCCACCTACACGTCTTCTCAAAAGAACTTCATAAAGGCATTGTGTCACGAGTACTAATTTAATTTTATATCCGGCGGCGGCGGCGGGGTCATCGCATACACCTCCTCGCGCGCGCGCGTCGTAATAAACACTACGCGGGACCCGTTTATAAAAGTCAATATTAATATTATATAATCGATCGACAGCGGCCGTCGGGGACTTGGGCGCGGGATCTCGACGACGAGTCGTTGTCGTTAACGAGTTATTATTTTACATTAATATTATTATTATTTCCACGCGCGCAACAACAATAAAATACGATATAATGTCTGTGCGGCGATTAATAAATTGCTTTTCGGTAAACGATTGACGGACACGGCGAGAAATCCGCGTCACTACGGGATAACTAACGCGCGCGGATCGAGTGACACGATGAGTGAAGTCCACACACACACACGCGCGCGCGCGCATCAGCGTTATTAAACGAATTTAATCGTCACCGGCTCGAGTGTACGAGCACTCGACATAAAGAGTTCGTTTTGTAAATAAAAACGTCTTTGAAGTGTGAATTAAATGCGGGGGGGGAGAAAAAAACAATTATTTTTATATTCTCTTTGACACGTCGTCCCCGCATATTATTACCTTCGTAATTATTTTATTACCTATAACACAACAAAGTAAACGGGGGGGGAAAAAAAAAAAAAAAATTGAATTCGTCGTTAAACTCCAACACGAAATAAAAGTTTAATGAGCTGCATGACGAGCGTGAAACGATAAACGTGTACGTGCAGTACTCGTATTATATTATTTCAATATACAATGTAATGTGTACATTGAAATAATGAGACATCATTTTTAGCATAGTTCTGCGGGAGAGTAATTAAAATAAGTAAATAAAAAGTTATTCTTTATATTAATCTTGGGTAACGTACAATTTCGAATTTTTATTGATAACTATTTCCTCGAGTATATGTGAATTGAAATCGTTAAGTACAGATTTTCAACTGTAAACACGAATAGGCGATCCGAAATGATTTTGTATATAACATGTGTTTTTACACGTAGAAAACAGATTTAACGTTTTACTGAACTAAACAAAATTTCGTGTTTTGATGGTCTAGCGCAGAGGTTCTCAAACTTTTCAGGCCAGCCTCCCCCACTTTGGTCAACCCCATAAAAATAATTTTAACAGTCATGTTTAGAGTACTAAAAACTTAACAAACAACTAATATAGGTTGATTTTCAAAAATTGATTTATTATATAGGCTGATATTTCAAATTTCATAAATCTTTTTCTGTCCTACCAATACAATGTTGATTTTTAAAATTTCAGCGATATTTTCGGTTAAATAATTTCGAATCTAGTGAAAAACAACAAAAACGAAAAAATAGAATTATTAAAAATATCATTTTGTGGTCCACTGTGCGCGGGAGGGGTGCGGAGAGAGAGGGAAACGATTCGACGAAACGTTTATGCGTATAATATTATTATGAAAATTCGTATGATTACACTAGGTGTAATTATAACGCGCTAGCGTTTATTCTGTCAACCGGCCTGCAATAATAATAATTGTGTGTACAGGCGCGCGCGTCCGACCTGTGGCGGGTCCGGGGGGAACTCTTTCAATACGCGCGCCTAATGAGATTCGGTCGAAACGTGTTTATCGCGGTACCGAATTCGGAATTTTTTCCCGAGGTAATAATCCGTCGTACACCGCCAGCCAAACCATTCGTTATTCGATTTTTCAAACACGTCCGTTCGCGGTGGAAACGAAACAAAATGAAAAATTATAAAATACTAAACACAAACCACACACCTACGTCGTCGCGGCGCGTCCCGTAGACGTTTTTCGGTGCGAAACCTAACCGCCTGTATTCAACGTGACAATTTCTGGTTTATTTCACTCGGATACAACTATATTATATTATATATGATGGGAAGGGGAGGGTGTCAAACACAAAGGGACGCGAGTGACAAAAATGTCAATAGTAACTGCTAGTGACTCGTGAAATGTGAAATATTTTAATGGCGAAGAGTAAACAAACAATGAGTGATTTTTTTCATATTAGATTGACATCTTAAATGAATTATGAATATCACTATGATTGAAAAAATAAAATGTATATTTTTCTCAAACTATAAGATACTGGCAATCAACCTAGCTAGAATGTTTGATTTTACAAACATTTGTGAAATTAGAGTGAAATTTTTTTTTTTTTTTGAAGGAAGGGGTTAGGTTAGGTTAACTAAAATATTTATTTTTTGATTTACTCTCCCCTATTGGTATTAATCATGTGCAATTTATATAAAAATTGAAAGAATTTAAAAGATTTGAGAATATATGCCTCCAAAATTAGGCCTCTCTCTTTCTATTTCCGCCTATTTATCGAACGAAATTTTGTATAGATCCTCACCTTAAACGCGCATTACGTATCAATTATTTTTCAAAAAGCTGCGTAAGAAAAAGAAATATTGTAATTTCTGACATCAAATAGCATAGTAATCATATAATATATATTTTATTGTTGTATCTTTTTAATTGTAATAACAGGAAAATGTGTTAGTCATTATTTTACTACGTATTATAAATCTATAATGATCATTTTTTTCTGGACCTCATTTATTTATTATTTTATTTTTCCGGACCCCAACAGAGAAATTACTTACCGATCCCCGCTCTAAATTATTGATTTTTCTCAAAATTTAGTTTTTTTATCACTTGTGCGTCCGAGACCTCTTCGATATTATATTATAATGTCACACACGTTTACCCCGCGATGCGGCGTCATTATTACCCGAAACCGTTCGGCACGAGGGTTATTATGGCGACAATTAACTCGTGTATAGGTACAATGTATACGTGTGTAATAATGTAATATTCGCTCTCGCCCCCCCCCCCACGTAGACCTGCTGGCTGGGATTTATTGCGAAGGGTACGTCGTTGTATTCCGTCGTAAATGTCGACAATATCGTTTGCCGGGTTTCATGCGTCCCGCGATCGTCATAAAACTCAATTAACGTTATGAATGTCGTGTAAAAAAAAAAAATAAAATACTAACGGCATTCAAAATGTACATACATACATTATTATAGTAACCGTTTTACAAATAAAAATAAATTAGAAATTCGTTTAATCGTACTCAGACGTGGTGACCAGGGTGACGCGGTAAATATGGCATTTTTTTCGAAAACTGCAGACGAATAGTGACATTTATACTACACAAATATTCTAAAGTTATTTTCTCTACGAATGGTTATCTTGTCTGAAAGTCAGACAAAGTAAAGTAAACTATTAATATTTACCTATTACATTTTAAATATTATATAATTACCATTTATCATTTTTTGGTCTAAATTATATTGTTTTCATATTAATAATTACACTACTCTTGTTGATCTATAATTTAATCAATGATTTACATTTTTACCATACGCTATAATTTTGAATAAAATGTAAGATCTATAAAACATAATCGATCGTTCACAATAATGTTTAACGGTTTTAATCGAATTACCAATAAAATAAATGTCGCTACACGAACGAAATCGCTGAAACTCGGTGAATAACAAATTACATTACATTATCGTCGTGGTTTTCGAATGATAAAATTGATAATCTTTCTGTTCAGTGAACCACGGCCATCACAGAATTACGAACAAATAGTGTAAATTGAATACACTGGACCGTTTATTCCATACGCGGAGGTTTCGATTCGATTCTGCGTGTCACGGTCCAAAAGAACGGGATTCACACTACTACATTTCAACGTATTACGGGACTAGAACCATATTACCTCAGCGGAATGTGTTGGTAATAGTAATAGAGATCGAAATTCCAGAAAATATCAGAAAACTGAGTTCTTCCCAGACATTCGGAAAATATTGTAAAACCAGAGAAATTCATTTCCATAAGAAATTTATGTACTAATAATATTCCATAGTGTAAATAAATGGATTTTTTTTTTTTTTTGAAAAAATAAATCATTACCTAACGGTCGAAGTAATTTGAAACGAATAAAACAACCGGACATAATATTCTACTTCGGAATAGTACGATTTCGAATATTATATTTTCCATTTTTAAAGATAGAATTTCTAAAATCACCGGTCAGTTATTTCACCGTATACCTATTACGTTTCGTATAATATTTATTTTTCAATACGATTTTTGTACGAAGAGACGAAACATTTTCTCGGTGATTTTTGTGAACTGGAATTTTTATTTATACATTACGAATATCTATTTATTTATAATCTAATATCTGGAATTTTAACGTGTACTACGTAATTATTTTTTTATTGGAATATCACGTTTCGCAATAATATTATAAAATGGCCTGAATGGCGTGTTTCCGAGTTAGTTGATGAATACCGAATGAACAAATTATCAATTTAAAATTTTAGATTTTGATACACGCAAGATTTGTTGAATACGATAAAAGTTGATTATGAGTGATGATTTTAAATTGTTTCTGTATTTTTATTTTTGGTTTTCTAGGAAAAAAAGTCATTTTTCGACTTTATTCCGAAACCTCAATTTTTAATACGAAAATTTTCACTTCCACCGAAATTTCCCATTTTTTTCAGGATAAAACGGATTTTTTTTTAGTTTTTTTGAACACCAACTATTTTCCGAAAATTTCGATCTCTAGAGCCGTTAGCTCAAAAAAACAAAAAAAAAAAAAAAAAAAAACCGTATACACATTATATTTGAACTTGATGAGTGATTTCGACGCTTTTTCCGTTTCACCACTCTGGATTGGCTTTCGACGAAAACGTAGAGCTGGGTGTGTTACGCATATTGTCTTAAAATATTATCGGTAATTTTTTCATTACTGGGTATTTCGTTTACCTGATGCGTGGTGGTACGTGGCCGCGGATTACGCCCAGAGATGCTGCGAAGAGTCCACGTACGCCGGCGACAGGTAATACTTGCTGGACTGCACGGGGCCCGGGGCCATCGCGGTTCTGGGCAGCGGCGGCGGTGGGCCCTGGCCCGCGGCCGTCGGCGAGAACGTGTAGGAAGCTCGCAGCGGCGTGGCGTATATGTTGGCGCCGTTCCGGGACCGGGACACGAGTCCGCCGCCGCCGCCGCCGCCGCCGTGGCACTTGCCCACGTCCGGCATGGCGAACCGAAGCTTTTCCCAGAACATGCGATCGCCCCAGCTGACGCGGACTGCGGACTGCACGTGCGCGCGCAGCTCCGGGTCCACGTCGGCCAGCCGTATCTCGCCGAGCGCGACCACGATCAGCCGGCCGCGTTGCCGGTCGTCGCGCAGGCCCTCGCGCAGCGCCGACTTGAACTCGAACCGGCACCACTCGGACTCGACGAAGTTCTTGGACACCACCAGCACGGTGCGCTTGGACGACTCGATCGCCTCCACGATGGTGTCCGCCACGTAAGCGGTCGCGTTGAAGTCGCGATAGTGCAGCCCCACGCGGTACCTGGGCGCGCCCTGTTCCAGCCCCGGGGCCAACATTTGCGCGACGAACCCGTCGTCCTTGAGGCTGTACGCCACGTACGCGTCGTACATGCGATCGTCGTCCGCGCACCCGCCGCCGCCGCCGCACGGCACCGTCTTGTGGCACATGCGCAGCCCGCACTTGTGGTACACCCACGCGCGACACTCGTGCCGGTACGCGGTCAACAGGTACAGCACGAGCGCCGCGGCCAGCAGGGCGCACGCGGCCGTCACCGCGGCGGGCAGCACGTCGCGGACGATGTGGTTCTCGACGATGGAGCCGAAAAACGATCCGGACGCGCACTCAGTCACGTTGCGGTCGCGGATCGCCACGGCGGCGTCGTCGGATCCGCCGCCACTCGCCTCACCCCCGGGCCGGCACGCTATGTCCGCGGCGTCTGCGATCCGCTGCTCGCCGCCGCCCGCGGACATCGCGGTCAGCAGGTACCGGCGGAACGAGCGCACGAACTCGCAGTCGCACGACCACGGGTTCCGGGACAGGTGGACGCGCGTCAGCCGCCCGTTGCCGACCAGCGACCACGGGTCGTAGTCGTGCAGTCGGTTGTGGTCCAGCCGCAGCGTCTGCAGGCTGCGCAGCGGCTCGAACGTCACGTTGCTGATGTAACGGATCAGGTTGTGCTGCAGGTACAGCTCGCGCAAGTTCTCCACCGTGTTGAACTCGCTGCCGTCGAACCGCTCGATGTGGTTGTGCTCCAGGTGCAGCACGGCCAGTCGCTTGAGGCCGGTGAACGTGTCGTTGCGCACCGACCGGATGCCCGAACTGTTGGCGAACAGTATGCGCAGGTTCTTGCGGCCGAGCAACGCGTGGCTGGACAGGTGCGTGAACAGGTTGCCGTCCAGGTACAATTCGGTCGCGTCCATCGGGATTTTGGCCGGCAGCTCGGTGTAGTTGGACGAGTAACAGTCGACGATGTTCGACGACCACGGCTGGTCGTGGTAGCACGTGCAGTTGGCCGGGCACGTCATCTCGCAGTCGCACGCGTCGAAATCACAGCACTGGCACACGGCGAAACAGTGCGTCTTGTACGCGCACACAAATTGCGCCGATTGGATTTCGGCCACGGGCACGTAACGGTTCTCGCGGTTGTACAACAGCTGACAGTAAACCGCGGGCATGTCCATCACCACCGGGTATTGGCGCAAGCTCGCGGCCAGCTCGTTGACCCGCTGCAGCCACTCCATCTTGCAGTCGCACTGGAACGGGTTGCCGCCGATGTAGAACTCGGGCAGCGGGCGACCCGCGGCCACCGGGGCCAGTCGCAACGCGTTTATGTCCATTTGCCCGATGTGGTTGGCGTACAGATCGGCGCGCGTCACGTTCGTCTTGCGCAAGAACGTGCCCGGCTCCACGGTCATGATCTGATTGTCGTTGAGCAGCAAGTACTCGACCGCGTCCGGCACTGACGCGGCGCCCACGTACGTCAGATAATTGTACCGCGCGTCCAGCGTGCGTACGCGCACCGCCGTGTCGTCGCGATTGGACAGCTCAGTCAGATAGTTCTTGTGCACGTCCAGCCACTCGAGCCGCTCCGGCAACATGCCGTAGTCGAAGTCGTTGAGTACGTTGTCCGACACGTTCAGCCACAGCAGGCTGGTCACGTTGCGGAACAGGTGCTCGATGGTGGACAGCCGGTTGCCGTCCAGCCTGATCGCCTGGATGCTGGGCATGTTGTGGAACGCGTCCGGGGCCACGTAGTCGATCTGGTTGTGCGCGACGTTCAGTATTTGCAGCGAGCCGAGGTTGTCGAACAGGTTGGACGTCAGGTTGCGGATCTTGTTGCCCAACAGACGCAAGCCGTACAGGTTGGACATGCCGTAGAACGAGTCCGGGTCGACAGACTCGATCCTGTTCTCGCCCAGGTCCACGGTCTTGAGCAGACGCATTTCTCGCAGGGCCGCAGGTACTGCGCGCAGTTGGTTACCGCTGAGATTCAGCTCCTGGAGCGTGGTGCAGTTCTTGAAGCAGCCCTCGCGCACGTCGGCCAGCCGGTTGCCGTCCAGCGAGAGCAGCGTGAGCGCGTGCAGCCCGTTCAGTGCCAGCGGGCTAACGTCCACAATTCGGTTGTTGGACAATATCAGCGTGTCGAGGTTCCGGAGCGGTATGAACGCGTCGTCCGGTACGGTCTCGATCGTATTGCCTCCCAGATATAGGATCTGCAGCGTGTACAGATCGTGGAATATGGTCGGGTCCAGCCGGGATATGCGGTTGTTGGACAGATTCAGAGTGACCAGCCGTATGAGCCCGGTAAAAGTGCTGGCGTCAATCCAGTTGCTGGTCAGTCGGTTGTAGGACAGGTCGAGCGTGGTCAACTGATATAGGTTGACGAACAGGCCGGGCGGCAGCGTGGCGATGGTGTTGTTCTGCACGTAAATCTGCCGCACCGTGTCGGCCACGTCCTTGAACATGTCCACGGGTAACGCGGAAATGGCGTTACATGACAGGTCTATCACCTCGAGGCTGGCGAGGCCGGCCAGCGGCTTGTCCTGCACCGACGCGATCTCGTTGCCGGCCAACCGGAGCTCGGCCAGGCGACGCAGCGAGCTGAACCCAGCGGTCGGAAGCACGGCGATCCGGTTCCAGGACACGTCTACGGTCTGCACGTCCAGCGGACACGGAGCTCCGGGGCCCGCAGACCCCGCACTACCGCGACGGTGTTGTTGTTGGTGCTGTTGCTGGTACGCGGTCGGGTCCACGTCGTACACGTCGTCACGGTTGCTGATCAGCGGCTGCGGCGGTGGCGGCGGAGCCCTCTCCTTGAACCCCAGGTCCTGTACGTCGCGTATGCGGTTCCGATTCAGGTTCAGGTGCACCAGGTTCGGGAGGCCGCAGAACGCGCGCTCCGGCACCGCGGCCATGTTGTTGGTGCTCAAGTCCAGTCGCTCCAGGCGAACGGCGCGATTGAAGCTGTCCGCGGCCAGTTCCATGGCGTCCGCGGACTGGTCGTGCAGTCCGGTGCGAACGGTCAGGTTCCTCAGGTCGTCGAGTCCGGTGAGCGTGGCCGCGGGCCACGCGGTCAGCCGGCACGCGTCCAATTCGAGTTCCCTGAGCCGGACGAGATGCGCGAAACTCTGGTTCTCCAGCGAGCTGCGCGCCGCGACCGCGGGGTCGCAGGATATGAGCAGCGAGACCGTGTGCTCGGACGGTATCGCGGAGAAGTTGGTGGTGTCGATCTCGCTGTTGATCGTGCGCAGCGTGCACGCGAGCAACACGTCGTCCCCGTGGTCCGAGCGCAGTCTCCACGCACAGTCGTCGGGCGCGTCATAGTTGAACGCGGCGGCGGCGGCGGACGACGACGAGTTGCTGCTGCTGGTGACGGTGCTGGTGGCGGTCGCGTGGACGCGCACCGCCGGTACGAGTACGACGACGACGACGACGGCGACGAGAGTGGCGAGAAACGCGTGCATGCTCGCGACGTCCGGACGACGCGTCCGCGGAGGAGCGTCTACGCGACGGCGACGGCCATCGGACGGCGGGCGGCGAAAAAGAATTGTGATCAAAATAAAAACGTCACACGACGAATAATATTGAAAATAAAAACTAAAAAAAATAAATAAATAAATAAAAAATCGTACGATAGTCTAAATGACGCACGGCCGACTATTTTTTGTTTAGACAAAAAAAAAAAAAAAAAAAGTTTGTTAAAGTCCCGGGGCTGCGCGCGAAAAAACGGGCCCGGGTGGATGCAGAGTCTTTGAGGGGATGAAAAGAGTCGCTGCGAGACGACGATAGGCGAAAACGATTTGGGAAAAAATTCGCGAAACGGAAAACGAACGGTGATCGCGTTCGGTTGGCACGAGCGTTCGCGGCGATGTGTCAGAGAGCTGCTGCGTCGGAGACCGTTGCTCCGGCGGCTGTGACGGCGACGACGGCAGTGACGACGGCGGCGATGTCGTTGCGGCGTGCGCCGTGTGCATGCTGCGACGGCGGCAGACGGTTCGTTGCGGTGCGCGAACGCGGACTGATCGTGCCGGGGCGGTACATGCTCGTCCACGACTGCTGCGGTCGGGGCCGCCGGCGGCGGCGGCGTGGCGGTGCCCGCGCGCGCTACACTCGCGCCGCCGCCGCCGCCGCCGACGACACTGTGACGGCTACGGTGGCGCGGCCGCCGGCCACCGTTTTCCCTTTTTATTTTCATTTTTTTTTTCCACCCCCCCCCCTTTTTAGACCATCGCGCCCGTCCACCGTAACACCACCACCCCCCACCCCCCGCCGACGTTTTGCTAACCCCACGAACAGCTGCACACACACACACACTCCGCGTATACAGAGTGATTCCCTTGTTTTCGCGTACGGTTCGCCGAGTACACCATAATATATATATATAAATAATAAGAGTATATTATTTTTTTTATTTTTAGACAATAACGTCGCGTTCTGTTTTTTATCGCCGTCTGACCGACACAATAATATATATATATTATTATATTATTGCACTTTTTACTGTTTAGTATTTTTTCTTTATTTTTTTTTTTTTTTTGTGCTCTGTCCACCCGCACTACCCTATCGGATGTTCTACAGCAGGGATTCTCAAACTGTGGTACGCGTACCCCTTGGGGGTACTCGAAATTTTTTAAGGGGTACGGGTCTGGCCAACAAAACCATTGAATTAAAATAGAGGGAAAAAACTCTGAAATCTATAAGAAGTACCTTTCTCACTTATTTCTTTGGAAATAAGCGATATTAGTTTTTGAAATTTTTTTTAGATCAGTTTTTAATAACTTAATCTTAATGGAATAAAAATGTATGTAAGTCTCTAAAAATTTTTTAAATAGATTTTAGTTTAGTAACTAAGGAGGGGTACCCAAAAAAATTTATTTGTAACAAGGGGTACCGTGTTCATAAAACTTTGAGAATCCCCGTTCTACAGTATAATATTGGCATATTCGAATGCTCGTTCGAATACATTCGATTCGCGCGCTAAACATATACGGACCTTCGAAAAGTATTCGAAGTACGTTTTGATAACGATTTTTTTTATCGCATTCAATTTTTTTTCGGTGTAATAATTTGATTTCCGAGCAGTTCTGACGAACTTTAGTCCACCCTTTTGTTGTTGTTTCAATACATGGTTCAGACGTTTAGCGTGAATTGATTATAAACTATATAAATACAACTGCTAAAAAACATCATCCCGATTAAACAACATGTAATCTATGTCTACATAGTTGCAATTAATTATTATTTTATTATTCTCTAATTCTGTTTTGTGGAAGATTTATAAATAATTATCAAAAAACATCAAATAGCGTCACTTAAGTTTAAAATAAAAAACAATATATGATTAAAATCAAAAAAAGAGTTAATAAGAGTTATTATAATATAGTACTGACATAATGTGCTGATGCCAAATCGACATCAACGGAGAGTTGAACATTTGTAAATTGTTCTGTATAAAATAATTAAATATGGTAAAAAATTTATTTAACTAGTATTTAAAATTTGTTTTTCCTTTGATTTTCATTAGTTACTACCCAGTATTCGAATGATAGTGCTCGATATCGTTTCGATTGCTTATTGTTTCGTTTTATTACATATTTTACTGCCAATTAAGCAATACATTGATTTCGATCAATTGCGCGTAAAATGACAAGAAAAGTTTTGGATTTATTTTTATCGCTGTTCATACAATATTATTGCTATTACTATTTTTAAAGAGAACAGTTCTCCGTTTTGGTCGAATTAAATGTTGTTAAGTCTCTACATACATATGACATGATAATAATAATATTGTAGATTTTAAAAATATAAATTCATCCCTTGATTTTGAGATTTTATAAATTTAGATATTTTAATAGCATTGATTATAATCAACATAATTACCTAAATATATTTTTATTATGAACAACACATAACACTAGTTTTGTGAAAATGTTCCTATAATAATAATTATTCAACTTCAACTTTAACAAAATAAATTCAATAATTTCTTGATAATATAATTATTAATGTTGTGTCATTTGGTAAGATATTTTATAAATTTAAAGAAAAACTTTTCTGAAATAATTGAAATCAAATAGATAAAACATTGATGTGTATTCAAATAAATTGTCAAATTAGATTAATTAGAACCTATATATTTTCTAAAAAAGCAACATAGATTACAAGTCAGCAAAACAGTTATAAATGCATTTCTTTTCATTTTAGCTAATTATTTAAAAAGCAATTATTTACGTACAATAATAAATGAAATTGAACTTCAGTACAATATTCGTTGATTTTTTTGGCATTCGAAATTAAAATTCACGTTAAACGTTATTTTCGCACATGTAATAAAAATCTTTTTGGTATTTACAAAATTGTTATACTTAGTCATTAGCATAAAATATAATCTCGTGAGTTAATATAATGAGGAGAAAAGGGGCCCCGGATTCCGTTTTATTTACTGCGATAGTCGTCCACGGAAAATCAATGAGTTTTTTTTTTTATTAATTCGAATTCAATTCCGATTTTGTGCATTGTTGTATCAAACCGAATTTTCACCATACGTTTTACTATTTTTTACTTCTAGGGACTTTGAAATTCCCATTGGCTTTTACGTTTAAAGTGCCATTCACTATTTTCGTGAATAATTGAAACACGTATTAAAAGCGAAATGACGTTTATGTTTTATCCGTATGTACCTACTGGCGTTTTCGTTTCCCGCACACCGGTAATCTACTGAAAATTGATTATTTCGTATAAATTAATTCCAGTATGGCTTTTTACAGCGGTTCGCACTCACGTGATATCCGTATTATTTACAATCGACCGAACTGACGGCAATCAAAGGTATAATTTTATTGTTGGAAAAACGATATAAGACGCTATATATAGACGATATAAGATATAAATAACTTTTTGAAACCGGATTTTCCTCTAAATGGTACTTTTTTAAAGAGGTCATTTTTTGAATTTCTCAATTCTTCAATTTTTTTTTTTTTTTTTTTTGAAAAAAACTACCCAAAATTTGACAAAAACGAC